>JZLH01S0187604.1:0-15217 GCA_001188425.1 Eucidaris tribuloides | reverse complement strand
GAAAAAAAGAAAAAGAAAAAAGGACAAAACAAAGACTGGAAACAAAAATTTTGACCTGGGATTCAGAGAAATTTTTTTTGCCCCCCCCCCCCCACCCCACTGAGCGAGTCTTCGGGCAGCTGGCGTGACTGGGAAAAAAATAGACCTGGGATTTGGCCGCGGATGAACGTGCCACTTTTACTAAACTTTGGATCTGTAATTTAACTTTTGCCGTCCCCCCCCCCCCTAAATATTTGGCTTTCCAGTTTCCACCATTAGTTGGTTAACCTGGTGATCTGCAGTGTTGCAGCTTTTATACCCATAAGTAGCTCCAATTCATTCTATCTTGATCATTTTTTAACTTTTTTCATAAAAACTTCCTTCTCTTGTGTTATCTATCAAACAAACAAACAAACAAATAACTATATTAACCTAGAAATCTGCTGTGTTCACATGACACGGATGTCCCTGCTTCATGTGATCAGTAAGCATTTCTTAGTTCTTTAGTCTGTATCATTTACCTACATTCCAAAATTTCTTTTACATTCGTCCATTACTTGTCAAGTTATGATGCGGAAACCAGTTCACATATATAATCAGCTGTGACTTTTTAGCTTTGACCTGCAGACTCCAAATTTAAACTTGACCTGTATTTCAGTTTTAGCTAATTACATACCACAAATTTTTAAATGCAGGGAATCTCCTTTGCACAGATTCCCGCAGACCAGGAAAAGACAATTTATGCCCTTAGGCTATTGATGAAGGACATCTCAGTGAAATCTGGGGGTCAGTAATTACCTAGAATTTGAAAAATGCGAAAGAAAAATAATGGCCGTTTAGTGTACGTTCTATGGTAGGATTTTTTTTCTCGCGAGAACAAAATTCAAATCAGATTCTAACAGTCACTATAATTCCACGAAACCGAGTTTCTAGTTCCTATACTTTGCTAAAGGTTCACAGATGGTATTTCTTCTAAATGCCAGTGTATTTAAACAATGTTAATTTTTAGACATGCAAAAGAGATGATTGGCCTTTAAAATCCATCCGCTGTATTTTCAGTTATTGTACAGAACCAATTCACATATATGAAATTTGTACTCTGACCTTTGACCTGCAGACTCTGAATTCAAACTTGACCTGTAGTTTAGCATCATCTACGTACATAACAACAATTTTTAAAATCATCCAATATATTTAAAGTAACCAAGGCATGCAGAAACCAATTCACATTTATAATGAGCTGTAACCTTTGACCTGTGGACTCCAAATTCGAACTTTACTTGCATTTTAGTGCCATCTACCTATACACCAAAAAATTATGTAATCCACACGTTTTAAGTTATTGGGCAGAAACCAATTCTGGGGATCGACGGACAAACAGGAGCAATGCTTAATGCCTCCTCCAGACTTCGTTTGCAGGGGGCATAAAAACAATTAACAAACATGTCCCTACCTGGATATTAACGTCACATCTGTGGTTCATGAGGATCTGTACACACTGAACCATGTCGCGGCTGACGGCTATATGCAAGCCCGTTCTCTGCTCGTTGTTCACCACGTTCACATCAGCACCACAATCCAACAGGTAATCGGCAATATTGGGTTCATTTCTGTTAGAAAAATAAAGTCAATGTAAAAATGATACAAACATCAAATAATTAATGCATCAATAAATGAAGTGAATTTACAAGCCTGGAAGTAGTCCTCAATTTAAAACACAATGCCCCCATAATCAATTATAGTCTTTGTAGTTTCTGCTGTGAAAATTTCATAGCCATACATTTTCTCTTTGTTGTACAATTATCATCAGAAACTGCTGTGACCGTGAAATTTGCTGTGTGGCCTTCAATGGGATCAATTTCAAATTCAGTACTGGTAAATTGCTTCTTTTCCAACTAAACAAATTCAAGACAAATCAAGCCAGCCTGAATATACACTCTGGTCAGTGTATATACTAGCATATGTTCCAACTCATTTGGTTCTTGAGGTATTTTTCTCTTCTCCCACTCATACCACTGCAATTTCATTAAAGACACTATATAACATTGTGGAAGACCCATTTAAAAAAACTGTCAGATTTTGCTATCTGACATATCTGACAGTGTTTGAATAGACAAATAAACACCCTAGAACACAAAACTTCAGACAGTTATGCTGTCACTTGTAATATATGCACAGATAAAAATTGGTACATAAATTATTCTCTGCCGATAAAAATTCTACAACACAGCAGTCTATGAGGGAAAACTAAAATGGTCTTTCAATGATTTTTATTGTTTAAAGCACTTAATGATCATTTTGAACTGTAATTTTTTTCAGGGCTTCATTTTTAGACCTTATCAAAGACACTAGTACCATGGGGAATCATGTAGCTCAGGAGATATTGTTATATGATGCCTTTAAAGGCAGTGGATCTCATTTGCAAACACCCCCGCAGACCAGGAAAAGATAACCCATGCCCTTAGGCTATTGATGAAGGGCATGTCTGTGAAATCTGGGGGAGAGAAATTGCTTAGAATTTGAAAAATGCGAAAGAAAAACAATAGCCATTTAGTGTACGTTGTATGGTAGGAATTTTTTCCTCGCGAGAAAAAACTTCAAATCAGAGTCTAACGGTCACTATAATTCCACTAAAACTGAGTTTCTGGCTCCTATATTTTGCTAAAGGTTCCCAGATGGCATTTTCTTCTAAATGCTATTGTATTTACACAATGTTAATTTCTAGGCATGCAAAAGAGATCCACTGCCTTTAATAAATATTATTTTATTTATTATTATATTATATTACATATTATTATATTAATATACAAAATGGATGAATTGATACATTTTGAGATAGAAATCATTAACCACCACACAATTTTTTCAAAGCTTAGATGAAATGAAACACACAGATCAAGATAGTGACAAGACAGTCACACATAAGACAGAAATTTAGCAACCCAACTACCCATAAATGGCATACATTAGAGCTGTATCCCCATCCTCATCTTTCATATCGATATCAGCCTCCAGCTTCAACGAGAAGTCTCACCACATCCAGATGGCCACCATGAGCGGGCTAACTGTAATGCTGATTTTCATCACGTTGCATTAACCTACAGTGAAAAAAATAAAAAACAACATTAAAAAATACACAGGTCTTTAAGTGATAACATTTCAAATTTCAGTAAAAATATTCATATTACTCTGAAAGTGATATTCATTACTCTGAAACATTACTGTACATTATTTCAAATATCTGACATGTTTTGAAAATGAAATAATTTCTCTACTCCTCCTCCTCCTCAACTCATCATCATTACCACATTACCACCATACCACCACCATCACCATCATAACCATCACCATCACCACCATCGTCATCACCATCACCATCACCACTATCACCATCACCATCACAACTTATCACCATCACCATCACCATCACCATCACCATCACCATCACCATCACCATCACACCATCACCATCATCACCACATCATCACATCATCATCATCACCCCTACAGACACCATTATCACTATCATCACCATCTTTATCATCACAATCTCATCATCACAACCATTATCATCATCATAATTAAAGGGAGAAGGAGCCAGCAACTAACAGGCTAAGTTAAAAAAAAAATGACCTTGTGAGTATTGTTGAGAATTATGGTACATGGTGATAAAGACAGCCTAAATAAGGGGTACTGTGTGACATTCACCCTCAGCGAGGCCCTATAAGTTAGTTAATTTGTGTTTATTTTACATCTTTGCAAGTTTTATCCCGGGATAAAACTTGCAGAAACAGCTATAGGGGGAGAAGCTTATCGATTCAAACAGTGCATACATTACCACGGCGTGACTAACACACGTCGGGTGGCATGCATCTGTCACACATGGTCAGCTCCAGCCCAATGCACGTGTGATCTGATTGGTTGGCAAGAACTCAAATTTTTTCTTTACTTATGCCTGTTAGTTGCTGGCTCCTTCTCCCTTTAACACCACCAACACCCATCACCACCATCATCATCTCCACCAACACAATCATCATCATCATCACCATCACCATCTTCATCATCATCAGCATCATCATCATCATCACCATCACCATCTTCATCATCATCAGCATCATCATCATCATCACCATCACCATCTTCATCATCATCAGCATCATCATCATCACCATCACCATCTTCATCATCATCAGCATCATCATCATCATCACCATCACCATCTTCATCATCATCAGCATCATCATCATCATCACCATCACCATCATCATCAGCATCATCATCATCATTACCATCAACATCATCTTCATCATCATCATCTTCATCACAATCATCATCACCATCATCTTCATGCCCACTAACACAATTATTACTGTCATCATTACCATCATTATCACCACCATCACCTTCATCATTATTTTCACTATCAACATCATCACCATCAACATCATCATTATCATCACCTCCACTATCACCTACCCATTCAGGATGTTTCCGAATTAAGTCTTGTACACCGAGGTTGTTGCCCTGTGCTGCCAGAACGGCAACATCCTCTGAGTTCCTCCCTTTCTCCAGACCTATCCTCTTACTGATCTCCTCCAGAAATCCCTGAGAATCTCCACTAGCAGGGGTCATTTCTATAGGAGAAAAAGTTTTCAACAAATGTCCTTTCAGAATTATGATATTACCCATACAGCATTTAACCCC
This sequence comes from Eucidaris tribuloides, assembly GCA_001188425.1. Classification (NCBI taxonomy): domain Eukaryota; kingdom Metazoa; phylum Echinodermata; class Echinoidea; order Cidaroida; family Cidaridae; genus Eucidaris; species Eucidaris tribuloides. Next base: position 10,534 of record JZLH01S0187604.1, on the reverse strand, counting down.
TTGGGCTCGGTGCTATACGGCATTGTTGTTCATTGAGAGACGACGCGATTTGCATGTAGTTGACCGTGAAGGGAATATAAACCTATGTTTTCTTATAAAATATTTGCAGAATATTTATTTTCTTACTCTATAGAGGTCAAAAATGTGTAATTGTTGGGATAGACGCATGGAGCAATAAAACTCTACCGTTCACCAAATGTTTATCCAGTGTTTTACCGAATATTGTGTTATATTTTCTGGGCTTCTGTAGAAGCCCGTCGTCTCTAAGTATGCAATGTACTGGGCTTCTGTACAAGCCCGTCGTCCCCAAGGGGTTAAAGTGCCTATGAACTTTATTATATATAAAATTAAATTTGAACAAAAATTTGTTTTTATAAAGATCACTTTCACAAGCCAAATGGTGATTGCAATGACAATGGCAATTGTGGCGATCAAAATTACCAATGGTACACACAAGAAAAAGTGTCTTTGCTGATGATGCAACTAGAGTTTTAAGACGGCTGGCTATGTTTCTGGGTCCCTGTCAATCAGCCATTGCAGTGCATGCATAGGGTATATGTACACATGTATGTGAGTGCAGTGTAGCACGCTTAAGTGGTTGAAAGGTCACACATGTAAGTTTGATGGAAACTGTCTTAATCTGTGTATTGCTTTAACATAACAGACAAACAATAAAAATTTGCTTGAAATCTGCTTTCATACTTTTCTTCCACAATTAATTCTTAAAATTAGATAATTATCCATGAAATTACAATCATGATTTCTTTTGTTTTATTTGAATAATAACAAGATATTATTAATATTCAGTACTCAATATTCATTGAAACACACAGACCCAGTTGTTTAATAACTATGTTTAATCATACATGAATGTGCACATTCCAATCACATTCCATGTTGGTAGAGGATTTAATTAATATTCATTTTGAAATATTATGGACCACCTAACGCTACACATTTATCTGAATTATCTTAACTTTGAAGATAGTAAACTTCATTTGCAGTGAGAGGTAAGATGAGGTTACAGTTTAATTTGTTTTTTTAACAATTTAAAGGTAAGGTTCACCCTGACATCAATTTGGTTTTAATAAAAGCAGAACAATGAGAGAAACATGTAAATGAAAGTTTGGCGAAAATCCACCAAAGAATAACAGAGATACGAGGTTTCAAAGTTGTAAATTTCTGACGTCACTTGCGAGCACCTCCCATATGTCATGTGATATAAATTCCATAAAAGTGATGTTTTCTCAGGAATTTGAAAATGATTTTATCTGTGCATTCAATATATTATCAGAAACATTATTTCATACATGCTTCTATGAAAAAAACCCATTCAGTTATCATGAACCATTAAAAAATGGCAATTTATGGAACTTATATTACATGACATATTGGGAGCTGCTCGCACGTGACGTCACAAATTTAAAATTTTGAAACCTCATATCTCTATCAATTTTGGGTGGATTTTCGCCAAACTTTCATTAATATGTTTCTCTTATTGTTCTTCTTTTATTAAAACCAACTTGATGTCAGGGTGAACCTTGCCTTTTAGTGGTTGTATGGTACGGTACACATGAACTGCAACCATATTTTATATTCAAGCTAACTTTAAAAAGAGTCCATGCTGTTTTGGTCCATTCTTGCAAATGAGTGTCACGACCTTTAAAGTGTGTCCACTTTCTTTCTTTGTTGAGTGCACTTACCTTCTGAATGCCCTGGTTTAACCTGAATCTTTCCTGGGTTCCGAAGTACTACCGCGCTAACCTGTCTCAACTCCTGACCATTCTCGTCCAGCCTGATACTGTAACTGCCATCTTCATCGGCTTCAGTGATGGTGGCCAATTTGCCCGCAGACTTTAAAATGTAATGAATACAAGTGGAAAACAATCATGAAAGAAAAAATCTCATCTGCTTATTGAAAACTGCATATTGTACCACTCCGGCATCAGGTTGCATACACACACGGAGCATGCTTCTGTCAATTTTTGTTCCAAACTTAATCCACTTGTTCAATCTACTTGCCAAACAATAATCATATTTACTTACTGTTGAAACCAAAACCTAAAAATTGCTGATTTGATTATCACTGTACACGTTCTACCTACTTGCCACATGATTATTGAACTTACTGATGCCAAAACCCTCAAAAAACGTAAAAAATGCATTATTGAAGACTTATGTTTAGTTTTGTATAGTTGTGCTGATGAAAAGCAAATTTCCATTGTGGACAAGAAAAAAAGTAAATTTCATGAAGAGTAGTAGAAGTAGCAGTAGTAGCCATAGCAGTAGTAAAAGCAGTAGTATCACAAGTAGTTGCAGAAATGTAGTAGAATTAGTGGTATTAGTAGAAGCTGAAATAGAATATAGAATGGGATAATGCTCATTACGCACTTCTTTTTTTCAAGCAAACAAATCACTATCATGATAATCTTTGCTTTATTCTTTATGCCATTTCTAAATGTTTGTGAGGGAAATGCAATAATGAAATGCAGCCATGATTGTTACCAAAAAAGTTGATTCTGTGTTGATGCAACTCAACTTTGAATCAAAAGATATTAAGACGTATTAAGATGTATTAAGAGTGTTTTTCATAGTCATTTCATGTTTTATAATTATCCAAATTCATTTAAAAATGAACGCCTGACATAGGCTTTTATTCATTTAAAATTTCTCTACCTTCTGTAGAAATTCTTCCCATCCTTCATGTTTTGCCTGGAGTTTCACCATGTTGATAAAATCAGCTGTTATGCTCACTGAGTCTCCCCTCTTGAATTTTTCCACCTGTACACAAGGGAAGAGTATTAAAAATGTCACATAACTGAGTGTTCAGTGAGGTCCAAAATCACTTAAAATATTTGCAAATATTCACACAATGTAAAACAGTAAGAACAAGAAAACTGTAAAAGTTTGAAAAAATTGGCTAAACCATTGAAGAGTGTTTTTTTTTTTTTTTTATAAATAGGCAACTCAGCAAATTGTTTTTGCAAGACAGTGTAGAGAACTTTCCATTGGTTTTGTACACAAATATACACATAGATTACCAAATTAAGTTTGTTGCTTTTGTAACATACCTTTGTGAGGGCGCCGTGATGGAAGATCCACTTCCGCTTCTTCTGGGGGTACTCAACCAAGACATCTTGATCGTTTGGAAATGAACGGATGATACCAATTGCACCAATATCCTACAGAAAGTGAAAATTTCGAGGCAAGACATCATAGACAGAAAGATATCAATTCTACATACATACATCAACCTAAATCATGGTTCATACACCCATTCATACCTTCATACCCCCCTTAAAAATGTTTATATAATTTATGACATGACAACCTTCACCATAACCAAAACCATTATTGTCGGAATTATCACTAAAAATCATCATCTCTATCACCTTCATAATTCTAATCATCTACGACATGAGACATCTTCCTGTAAGACAATATTGTTATCTTAAACTATTACCACCACTACTATTACCATCATTAACAATATCTTTATCATCTTCATCACTATCATTATCATCATTTTTATTACCACCATCATAATCATCATAATTATCATCATCATCATCATCATCATCATCATCATCATCATCACCAACATCATCATTATCCCTATCATCACCAGCATAATCACTTTCATCATCGCCACCATCATCGTCACTATTATCATCCTCCTTATCATCATCATTATCATTATCATTACTATGACCACCACCACCCCTGACCACCATCACCACCACCACTGTCACAATGTGAATAGATATTTCATCCCCCAAGCTTGGTGTACATAGTGTTTATCCTCTGTAACTAGGCAGCATAACCATGCAGCCTGTAGTCTACATGTTAATTTGAATAAGTTTTCATATTTAGTGTTAGCTAGCTTACAGTGCATAGTTTGAACAGGTGAAGGTATTGTGCTATAGATAGTTTGAACAGGTTTATGGTATTGTATAGGCTAAGGTATTTGTATGATTAGAACAGGTGGAATTATTTTGTGTGAGGTGAGTTGGATGTATTGTAGGAGAACGAGTGGAAAGATTTGGCAGAAGATCTCTAGATTTCGATGAGAGCAGGTTGTGCTCGAGAGAGTAGCTGATGTGTGTGTAGGCATCAAGGAATATGGGGCACGCCCATATATGTTATGTAGTGCAGGCATAACACCTTGATCACCGGGTCCGGCACAGCAGGCGTACATCGGAGAAGCCTTCATTGCTTGGGGTCTCTTCTCATGTGAATACTGGACGAGCTGGGCTCGTGGCTTGGCACCTCGCCTCCAATGTGTCATTCGTCAACGCCTTAATTCCTTCGTCACTGAAGGTGATTGACAATACTGGTCGACGCCCTTCCCTCGTCGCCGAAATTGAGTGATATGCGCCGTCAGTCGTCTTCCCTGGTAGACGCCCGCTCCTTCTCTGGTCGACGCTCACGTAGTGGACTGACGCTCGCCTGGTCGACACTCGCCTGGTAGACTGATACGCTATACTCGTCGAGGCCTGTATGCTGTTGTCGTTGTTGTCGCCCATGTCGCCACGCGAACTTTCAGTCATAATGGATTGACGTGCTTCAATTGTTGCTAGTCGCCAACTGTGCAGCGAGAACTGAACTGAACTCAAAGCCATTAACCTGAGGTGCTATTGTTCTGTATCTTTTTTTTTGTTGAATTAAGTTGAACAAATAATTAAGACTTGTACCGTATATAGAAAATACAGCAGTTTTGGGTAATTTAATAATTTGGAAATGATAACTTGAATTTGTAAATGGTAGGCCTATACATGTAAATTGAAGTTGATTATTTGGAATCAAAATTTATTCACTGAAAGTTCTGTTATGTACCATGAAAGATGTATAAAATAGTGCAACTACCTGTTTATTTACTCTAATAAAGAGCATGAATTAATTGTATTTGAAAGTGTGCAAAGTGTCATATTTGTTGTCTGGCAAACACACTATATTCCGAACACAACTTATCGTTAACCGGGTAAATGACAGTACCCAGAGTTGACAACCACCACCACCACCATGAGCCCCATACCTGGGCCATTTCAGGGACCCAATCTCCATGTCCTCTCTGCATCTCCTTCAAGAGTTCTTCTTCCAGTACGATAACCACATGATCACCAACAGTCAGGCCTCCTGTAGTTTGCATCTCAATTGGTTTTCCTATCAAAAAGAAAACAACATACTAGAGATATCACTGAAGGTGATTAATACCCTCGCCCCATCAGAACGGTCTTATGTGAAAAAATTTCCCTAATGTATTGCCACAATATGCCATTGGCTACAGCCCGATAGTCCGCGGGTCCGATAGTCCGCGGTGTATGTAAAATTATGATCAGAATATAGTGAAATCAAAATGTCATCGAGAGGTCAAAAGGTCAATTGATACAAACCCATGGGGTTCTTTAACAATAACCCAAAGGGAAATTGCCCCCTGACAACTACTTAAAGGAAAATATTATCCCCATATTTTTTTTTATCGACATGGCGAGATACGTTATCTTGCCAAGTCGAAAAAGTTATGTCAACCTATGGCGAGATATCTGGATTCTCGCCGGGCCTTGTATACTTCATATTCAATTATTTTCTTTCGCTGTAAGTTTTGGTGTATTTGTCTGTGGGTTATTTTTATGGTTAGATTTATGCTGTCTGTAAATATTCACCCTGTATATATTTTTATATAGAAATATACAAAAGTTCGAGCAAGCAATTTAGAAATTTCAAAGTTCTCAAGTGCATTAAGACATTTTAAGCAACATTTTAATCTCTGAACAGGATAAGTATATCACTGAATAAATAATGCGAGCGCGAAGCGTGAGCTGAAATTTTTGATCTACTAACCCTAACCCTAACCCTAACCCTAACCCTAGTCCGATAGTCCGCGGACTATCGGACCCGCGGACTATCGGACCCGCGGACTAACAGACCCGCGGACTATCGGACCCACGAACTATCCGGATGTCCCCTATGCCATTACCCTGGTAATGCTATTTCAAACATATCAAAAAATATGTGTTTTGCACATGTTCACCCCAAGACCAATGTGTTTACCCAAATTTATAAGCATTACTCAAAATCTGAGGAAGTAGTTCGATCTGTAAGATTTGCAACAGACTGCCTGCCCGCCCGTATGCTGATTTGTTTTACCCCCTTCAAAAGTTGCAAAGCGGGATTATAACAAGTCTAGCCTTTCTAACTTACTAATTCCTATCAATAGAAATTCTGGTTCCTAGTACTGGAAGCAACATAAGCCCCCCCCCCCTAAAAAAAACAACAACAACAACAACTGGGGGTTGCAGAATAAATTTGCTGTTCATCTCCGTATTATCAAATTAATGATAAATAAGATCAAATGCTTGATCTGTTAGTTTTTAATGACTCAGAAAAAGAATGACCCAACACAACAGGATTCGAACGCTGAAACCTACTGTTATGAAATCTGTTGGGTCATTCTTTTTCTGAGTCATTAAAAACTAACAGATCAAGCATTTGATCTTATTTATCATTAATTTGATAAATACAGAGATGAACAGCAAATTAATTCTGCATCTTAAATTCTCTCTGCAAAACCTTTCATTCATTAATACAATTCGTTCCACTGGGGCTTATTAAATATTAACGAGCTCAGACGTAAGGAGTGATTCTCGGGTATTGTAACCAAGTAAACCGTGCATTGCGTTACCGCACATTAGCCTGGTGGTTGTGCCGCTGACTGGTAATCAGTAGGTTCAGGTTTGAACCTGTTGGGTCATTCTTTTCTGAGTCATTAAAACTAACAGATCAAGCATTTGATCTTATTTATCATTAATTTGATAATACAGAGATGAACAGCATAATTTATTCTGCAATCTTAAATTCTCTCTGCAAACCTTTCATTCATCAAACTGGGGGTTGTACTACAAATGCCCCTTATAAAGAATAGGGTCTGTGGTCACATTTTTTTTATTTTACAGTTGCATCCCTGCAGTACAAACTTCGTATTGAATATGAAACCAGGAATCAGAAACGGGTCGACTACGGACACATAATTCTTCTGAGTGTCAGACATGCTATCATCTTTTTCAGCTTTTTGATGTAAGTTCTACCATGTTTTTGGTCGTGAATTTCAAAAAAAATGAAATGGGTCAGCCCCATTGCATCAGGTTGGTCAGTTGAGTTGACTACAAGCAAACAATTTTGTGGGGCCCCAAGTTTCCACTTTTTTTTTGTCCATTTGAAATTTCTTATAACTTGAGTAAACTGGTGAAGCTGGTGGCAGTTGTAAAATAATTTGAAAACAAAACCTGAAAATAAATATTTGTCCTGAGGGTAACTTTGACTTGTTAGGCGTTTTCACATCAGCCCGATGTTTCAAAATAGCTATTTCAGATTTTGAAAATTAACCCGATCGTAAAATAGCATGCTATTTGATAATGTGAATTCAAATTAGCGCGCTACTTTAAAAGCTCTGATCGAGAAAATTTCTTGAGTAAAACTTGGGAAATTTTCAAAATAGCGCGATAATTTGCGAATTAGCGCGCTATATTGATAATGTGAATTCACTTTAAGAAATTAGCGCGATACATCCCATCAAGCCTAGCGTGTGTGACCCACAGGAGATGTGGACCTTGCTTCCACCCAGGCCAAACCTTGATGGGGAATTAGAGGAAATCGCTGTTCTCCTGCTGGAAACGGGGAGAGAACACCTCGGTATAATGTGCAGGAAAAATATTATGTTCCTTCTCTTCAATTCGATGAAATCTTTTATGATTCTTCTCCTTATGGTGTTGTCTCTTTTACATCATAATGGGCTTGGTACCTTGGTCAACCTCCATTAATTTCCGAGGGTTACAACGCAAAACAAACAAATTCAGAAGAAGTCAGCAAGATTGTCCCACACCCTACACCGACTGCACGGGCAATCTGGCATGCATGGCTACTGGCTGCTGGTCTTGGCCCTAAAAATCTACCAGAATTCGGCAGCAGCCTGCTAATTGCGGGATCGATCACGCAGGATATTTTTTTGAAGGCCCGCTGTATGCGCATACTCAGCTTTCGAATTAGCTCGAAAATTTTTTGGGCTAATTCTCTTCGGGCTGATGTGAATAGGAAACAAATTAGAGTGCTATTTGGTGATCGCGAAAAAATCTAGAACTTGCATTTTCATCGGGCTGATGTGAAAACGCCTAGTCTGGCTTCAGTCTCCCTTACAGAGGTGCCAACCTTTGCTCACCAACACAAACTGATGTACTGTAGAAATCATATTTTGAAATGCGAAAAAAAATATGTTTTATTAAGTATTTTATTAAGTAAGCTTATCATATTTTAAGAGAAAACATTCATTTTTTCCTTACTTAAGATGAAAAAAAAAAACCCCAGTAAATATCACTAAAATGTACTAGTTGGCAGTTCTGCCCTTACACTAGACAGATTTTTTTTCCCCTTTGGTGAAACTAAAAGTCAGGATGGTTAGATTTCCTTTCCCAGCATCATGATATTGCCAGTAGTTTGTTTCCGTAATGACTTCCTGTAATTGTAATGGACCCTACAAACCAAACATGTATTTAGGAGTTTTGAAAAGTAAAGGGTCATTTTAAAAAAAAAACATTCAAAGCCAACTATTAGAAAGTGTAACATAGTAAACAGATCTGTAAATTCTACGAAACAAGGGGTGGAGATACAGATCATTTTACGACCACAAAACACACTAAAATTACAATTCTTGGAAAAGGGGATCCAGAATCTAGGCTTTGGAAAGCAAAAGTGGGACAACTCTTGCTCACTGCAAGCATTGTGGATTCACATTGTGGCAATTATACCATTTCAGCACATTGTAGCTAATTGTCAAAGGAACTTACTGACACTTGTTAAAGGTAATGTATAGTTTGGTAAATGGTAAAAAATTGAACTTTCCACTATTGTGTTTTTAAGATTATATCATCTTTTAATGAAAATTACATATCCTGAAACATTTTAATTTCACTCATCACAATCCCAACTTCCTCTCCCCCATTTAACCTCCCCACTCCCCACACTTCCCAACCTTCACCTCTCCCAACCTCACCCCATCCTCACCTTCCCCCTCCCAACCTCCCATTACCCCATTGTACCCACCTCATTCTTCAAACTCCTTCCCTCCCTCCTATTACATTACATTTCTGCTTTCCCCCACCCAAATTCATCCCCACCTTCCCTTCTACCAAACTCCAAACCTTCCCACTACCACAATTGCACCCACCCCATTCCTCAAACTCCCTGTCCCCTATTACACCTTCCCTCTAACCCTACCCCTAACTCCTCCCCACCCTCCCCTCTCCCAAAATCCCACCCCATCCCTTACCCCCACAACCTCCCCAGGATACTCACTCAGAACAGGTAGGTGACCCAGATAGCAGTAGACTCCTGATCTCGGCTGCTTGGTCTTGAGGTCCATCTTTCCCTTGCACCCCCTCCCCTCTCTCCCAACTCAACTCCATCCTCTTCCCCACCCCACAACATCCCCATGATTCTCACCCAGAACAGGTAGGTGGTGATCCAGATAGCAGAAGCCTCCGGAACTGGGCTATGTGGTCTTGAGGTCCATCTTTCCTTTGAACCCCCAACCCCAACCCCATCCCCTCCTCAACAACCTCCCTCCCCCCCCCCCACCCAATGATACTCACCTAGAATAGGTAGATGACCCAGATAGCAGAAGCCTCCTGACCCTGGCTGTTTGGTTTTGAGGTCCATCTTTCCCTTGAACCCCACCCTGAAGGTGTCTCGGCCGTAAGGCGGCCAGTCCACGACAGCGCCACTGTTGCCGTAACCGTACTCCCACTCGCAGAGGCTGAAAATGGTGCCCTGGAATTTGTTTCCATCATCTGAAAGACAGAGCAAAAATTACAAGGCGATAGCCATAGTATGGCTCGCCCTATTTGTGCCCAATAATTGTAATAAATTAGTTCCAATTATCAGTGGAATACCAAAAATTAATTACTAACCACAGTACAAACTCGCAGGTATATTTAAACATTTGACCTCATTGGATCTTTGACCTAATTATGTGGACTTTGACCCCAGAATAACAATGAAGTCCCTGTAAGGCACCTTAACACCCAAGTTTCATTACAGATGAGCTTATGATTATAAAGTTACCAAGCTCAGTTGAAACTTCAGGGTGAATTTTAATAATTGACCTCATGTAACCTCATTTGACCTTTGACTTAAATACATTGACCCCCAAATGAAACTGAGGTCCCTTTAAGGCATCTATGATTCACGTTTGGTCACAAATGGGCAAATGGTCACAAAGTAATTCAAGTTTCACGAGAGTTACAGATGGACGCTATTACTGATCTCTCAGTCCTTGCTCCACCTTGGTGGATCAACAAAAATGAGGAGCAATTATACAAGTGTTACTTTGATTCACTGTCACTTATTGAAAGTAGGGACAGTGATTTTCCGTTAACCGGTAAATTGAAATGGAAAATCCGGTTTGGTTCTTTACTTTTCATGTGAAAATTCATGGAATTCACCATTGCAAAATGGAATTCATGCTTTTGCTGTGTACATTTCA
>JZLH01S0187563.1:0-11037 GCA_001188425.1 Eucidaris tribuloides | reverse complement strand
CTCCGAGAGTACAATAAGTACTTTACTATTGTACTCTCCGAGAGTACAATAGTACTTTACTATTGTACTCTCCGAGGGTACAATAGTACTTTACTATTGTACTCTCCGAGAGTACAATAGTACTTTACTATTGTACTACTTTGAGAACGATTGTCTCCCAGACTCACGGAATAGTCTGTTTATTTTTCATCATGTGACATACTTTTGACCAACCAGAATTCAAGAAACTTACAATGAGGGATATAAAATGGAATATATGACAGTAGATGTATTAGTGATGTCACTGGGTAAATAATAGTTTCCATAAATTTAATCATATATTGGAACACTTAACATTATGCAGCTGGGTTCTTTCTCAGATCCAATGGAGAAGTTTAAAATATGAATATCAATCTAGCTGCTCAGATGTTACTGAGTGACTATTGCAAACAGTTTATAAGCATCTCTACAAAGATAACTTATTGGACTCTTCATCATTTTCTCAAATTCTTTTGTTTTAAAATGACTGATAGTCTTATTAATTTGTAAGTCGTCGCTTTTCTGGCAGAAGGACCCTATCACATATTCCCGGCAGAAGGGTGTTAACCTTTAGTTGCCTATAACGTGAAAACCATTGGCTCTTTTTACATGAAATCAAAGTAGTGACATATTTTAAGATCGCTCTGTTTGTTGGTTAGGTGATAAAAATCAAATAAGGCAATATTTCGCAAATTAATGAATATTTACTGTTAAGGCCCTTTTGCTGGACAAGCGACGAAGTATAGAATTAAAAAAAAATGCTCTCTGGTAACAAGGAATTCATTTTGAATGATGTCTTGATTTTTATAGTTCCAGCAGTATATGCAAGGAAGATGAACACTAAATGTTCACACATTTTGGTCAGCTTCTCTCCCCACTACCTCCCCACCCCACTCCACACGTTACTCCCCTACCCCATCCATTGCAACAGGACAGACCATAAAGTATGTCTGTGTAAGGAGTTATTGGGGAGATATCTATCGAACAAAGAGTTCCTCAATCAGAAAGCTATTTAAATTCCTTGTCTTACAGGATGTGGGTGGAGGGGGGGTGGAAGATAAGGTAATTTTCAGTGAAGCTCCTGCAGAATCAGGGAGAGATCTGACATTAATGTGCGTCAATTCTTAACTCTTAATGAGCTGAAGTCGCAAATCTGCCCTAAATAATACACATAAAGCCCGTAGGGCTTGGAATCTCTGGCACAGATCAATCACTTAATGCATGTGCTGTATGTGTGACAGCTTATTGCAAAAACTGGGGTGTTTAATTAAACACTAGGGGTGTTGCACAATATGAATACCAGAAAAGTGTTGATTTTTCAACACCCTTGATATCAAAGCTAATGCTCTTGGTGTTTGAAATTATTCGTTTGGTGTTAATATTTTACACCACGTCTGGTATCTAAATTTTCCAACAACGTGGGTGTTAAATCTAACACCCAAGTTTTTGAAGTGCAAGTATCAGATAGTCTGACTGAGATATTGTCAGTAGCATGGAATAGATTAACTCTAAAGATTACATTAGATGACATTATACATACAAAAGAAAAAGACTGAAATATGTCACCAAAGACATTAGTTCTTAACTCTTAAAAATAACAGTAGTCATAAATAAGAGTATCTATTTACAAGTTAATACAAATAACCATCTGGTATTTATGAGAGTATTATACTCTACAAATATTCATACCAAATCCTACGCGTTTCTATTTACATTAAGCACCTTGTTTACAAGGTGGAGGGATTATATCTAAGGTCTATTTTATTTTGATGTGCACTTTATCATATTCAATCAACTGAGTTGTATTGAAATAAATGAAAAGAGACACCTATTATTAACTATGATATGGCATTCCTATTTGGTATATGATTGCAGTTTATACAAAAAAAAATAATACAAGTATAAATCATACAATATTTTAGCTAAGGGTAAAAACAAATTGGACTTATAGACTTATGTAGACAATCTGCAGTAAAAAGATGATACATTGACTGGTCAGTTCGAGTTTTAACGAGTCTTAAGGAAATAACTTGCTGGAATGACAAAACTGTCCTCTTATCTCTTCTGTCTGTCGTTTTGTCTTTCTAAAGAGTGTATAGCTCATTTTCGACCATACTATTATCTTTGTCTTTGCTATCTTGTCTCTGCTTATCATCTGCCGTAGCATACAGCTCATTTTCCTCACTACCTCCATCTTTATCCCGTGCGGATTTCCCTTTGTTAGGCATGGTGTACATTACTTCATCAGCTGTGGAGTAGAGTCCCTCCTGCGGCCCTTGGTCCTTGGTCACTCGATCGCCTCGTTTCTTGTCCGGCATGGCGTAACATACATCTCCAATGCCGTCACCGGCTGTAGCATAGAACTCACCCTCTTTGGTCGCTTGGTTACCTCGTTTTTTGTCCGGCATGGCGTACAATAGACCACCGTCGTCAATCGCTTCGCTCCCAATCGGAGTTGGGCGTGGTTTGTCCGGCATGGCGTACAAAGTCCCATCATCAAAGTCCCCATTCTGCCCTGGTTGCAAATTTCTATCAGACACAGGAGCTTTGACATCCGGGTTCGACCCGCCTTTTTTAGATGACCCTTTGCCACCTTTGTCAGGCATCGCGTACAACCCGCTAAAGTCACCATTATATTGGATTCGTCCTCCAACACTGTTTTCGTCCATCGTGGCGTACATTCCATCACCACCATCCCTTGCTTCCACTTGCTTCGTCTTGTCTGGATTCTCTTCAGCTAAATCTTCCACGGATGCGTACGCATCACTGTGCTTGTCGTTGATGACTTTAGAGGGCGGGCTTTTCTTAAGTCTGGAATTACCGATATGGTGTCCGTTTGTAACTGCCGCTTCTTTCCCAAGTTTACTGTCCGATAGTTCCTCTACCGAAAAGACGTGACTATTGTCATCATCGTCCGAAGGTGGGGGATCGGTCTTCTCAATGATCGAGTTGTATGCGTGGCGCTTATTACCGGTAGCCATGACGTCATTGGAGATGTCTTCATAGTTGCTATCATTCCCTTTTTCGGTCACATTCAGGGATCGACTGGACTTTCCAGTTGTGGGAGTCATTTCGTGGGAAGCGAGACGGTCTTTGGAAGCATTTCGAGATCTGTTCAAAGAGTACAAGCATGTTACAGACAAGAAATCACTTATTCATTTCAGTATTTTTGAATATTCGGTAGAAATTAAATATCCTTTTTCAAAAATGTAAACCCAATAATCTACTAGTAAAACAATAATAGAAACAAATGTAATAATCATTTTCGACTTTCCAAAAATGTGTTTCTAACAGTAAAGAACAATGAATCAACGGCGATGCATTTTCATAAAATTATACGAGGGAAATTAATTATCAATAAATATCTTACACTTGTCACTTATGTATAAGCACTTTTTAGAATGGACAGTTTTATGTAGAATTATAACATGGATGGACATTTATGATGCTTAATTACCATACCTGAGTGCATGTATTGTCCAAAAATGCATGATTAATAGATTTAAATATCATGCCATAACGACACTCTGGCTTTAGGGTTGAGTTTACTTTTACAATGTAGAAAAGAATCCCCAAAGTACAAAGTTCATCCGGATTTATGAACAGTGGTCGTACACTTTTTCAATAGTTTTAATTTCGTTACCCTCGGGGAACCAGTTGATATTAAAATGTAAATATCGTAATTCGAGGGAAACACTGATGAATTGGGCAAAATGGAGAACTTATGGATTAAATCTACTTTGGTTATCGAAACCAAATTGTATGTCAAAGGTAGATCCAGGCTTTTCAGTAAAGATGAGGCAACTATGATATTTTGATGACACAAACTTTGACATTTTATCAATTTTTCCCCTGCCGTATGGTTTTGGTTTCCTTACCTTCGTCTGCAGAAAACGACAACTAAGATGATGAAGATGAGAAGGAGAACAACCGCTGCTGCTCCAGCTCCAGCATATAAACCTGTATAGCAACGTTTTATATACAGAATAGCTTTTTAATTTAATTCACTCAACACGATTTACACACATTTAAACGATTTATTGTTTAACGCTAGGAATTGCAATCGATGAATAAATAACTTTTCAAAACCCATTTTAACCCTTGAAATGAATATGCCCAATAATCTTTTAATGAAATTTCGTAGACTCCCTGTTCAGTTTCGCCTTGAGGAGAGAGGTGTGTGTAAATTTTATATTTGGTTTGGTCATTTGTCTTTTTGATTCGTCTTTTGGCAACAAGTCGTAAATGTTTTTAATTCAGAGTGGTCAATTGCCATTCTAATTCCCCAATAGCGAACGATTAACAGGAAAACAAATTCGTCTTTGTTTAAGAAAATTCATTAAATTCTCATCTACAATGGTGTCACTCTAATGCTCTACAAAATTTTGGAAGGACAAAACTAAATAAAATTCTGACGAAATCGGTTGTAAAAAGACGAGTTTTTTTTTTTTACTCAGTGATTGTGACCGTCATATTGAAATTGTAAGCGATGACACTGCGCGACGAAAGTGTTAAACAGATCGGAAAAGTTGTCAACTAGTTGACAAAAGAAGTTGGAATTAACATTCACATCACCATGGCATCTAAAGACGAATCTGTATTGACAATTTTTATTGGATGAAAAAATTTGAAAATGACCGGGAAAACTTGCAATCTCTTGAGGAAAATATTACTGGGGTGTCAAAGTCTTAAATTGCACGTCTACAAAGACAAGCTCTATCTAGCTGCATTAACGAAGCATCACGTTTTGGTCAATTTTAGTATTACTTTAAGTAACAGCTCTTTTTTACCAAGGTTGTTGTCATTGTTGATCCGAGGTACTGCTGATGTATTGAGCATTGTAACTGATGCAAAAATTGTAGTTTCATCTGGTGGAGATGTGTTCGCAAGAGTACTTTGGAGAACGGTACCGGCAACTAAAATAAAAAATCAATGTTTGTATTGTTTAATTTGTGACCCATATTATATCTTCAGTGTACAAATAATCAACATTAAATGTAGAAATTAAAACTACAAGCTGTAAATCTTTCAACTGTTATTGTGCTTTTGTTGTTAAAACAAAATACGTTTCAAACGCACACATTCGGCAAAACTAGGGGAGCTTTTGACGAATGGTGGGATTCAACACGACGCCCGTAACGCAACGCTACGCACCCTTTTAGCAAAATCGGGAGATGTTTGAACGAACGGTGGGGTAAACACAACGAGACGCGCCGCGACGCCACCCATCCTTTCGTCACAAGCCACGAGCAGGAGTGGTCATGGGTGTACGCAGGATTATTACGGACTCTAATCTTTCCGATGAGGTATAATTCAGATAAATTTAACACCTTATTAACCCTTTGGATGCTATAATGTAAAATATAGTCGAAAATCTCGGGGGTTCCCCGAGATTTTTCAGTAATTAATTAAAAAAAAATAAAGACATTGAAAATCTGTTATTGGTGTGATATAACCTTTGGGCATAAAGCTTTTGAATTACAAAAAAATCGCCAAAACTAAACTTTCGCTTTAATATATTTAATAATTATAACTCATGGCGTGGTGACTCCGAGAAAAGGTACCAACAATCATTTGGTAATCTCATAATTACTTCTTAAGCTTATCAGAATTATTGTCACACATGATAGGTATTCCATAATTTCCGGTACAGTACTTGTGCCATCTGGAATAACAATACAGCTCTTATTGAATCTGTTTCATTTATTTAAAAAAAATCACCTTGTTAACGCATGTATAATATTACTTTTACCTGATTTATTTTCAGTCAAAACCGCATTAATTGCAGAAGGCGTTGTCACCTTAATTAAACTGGAAGTTGAATCTGATGTCATTGCTGATGGAGTAGGCATGGCAGGAGTAGCAACAGCAACTGAAATGTAGGTTTTTTGTTAAATATTGGTGAAAAGATACCACTGAATCCGGTAAATATATATTTTTTAAATTTATCTAACTTCCTTATCATTTGCCCTATAACAAATGCGCTTGGGATGTTTGACGTGTAATTTTCTGAAGACTTAAAGGTAAATGACATGATTGTGGTAGTCCTCAACTTGGGCTGAAACTACTCTAGAATCAAGTAAACTATGCAAGGATTCTCCTGTGAAAATCTTGTAGTCAAACGTTGACTCATTCTAAAATAAATAATGTCAATATTACTCGTAGCACGGAAACCTGTTGTGTGGCTCTCTATATGGGGCTTATTTTTATCGTCCCCGGATAAAATTAAGATACTCCTATGTTTCTGCTTGATTCTCCTTAAGTAAACAAATTACAGACAAATCCTCCCAGGTGGGTGATCCACTCCTGCTACTGTATAGTTGGTATATGTTTCAACTCATTTGGTTCTTGAGGCATTTTCAAGTGTTCCCAATTATGTCACTAACCTTTAAGAATAAGATACGATTTCACCTTAATTCGACAAGTCACGATTTATTTCTATATTTATATCGGGTTGACTCAGAGTGGTAAGGCAGGATTCAATAAAGCATAAAAATCACTGCGATTGAAGCGGTAATAATGATAGTGATAATAATAATAATAATAATAATAATAATAATAATAATAATAATAATAATAATAATAATAATAATAATAATAATAATAATAAAAATAATAATAAAAAAAAATAATAATATACAACATTTAAAGGCAGTGAATCTCTTTTGCATGCCTAAAAATTAATATTGCGTAAATACAATGGCATTAGAAGAAAATGCCATCTGGGAACCTTTAGCAAAATATAGGGGCTAGAAACTCAGTTTTAGGAAATTTTAGGAATTATAGTGACCGTTAGACTCTGATTAGAATTTTTTCTCGAGAGAGTATAATTCCTACTATAGAACGTACACTAAACGGCTATTGTTTTTCTTTCGCATTGTTCAAATTCTAGTCAATAACTGACCCCCAGATTTCACACACATGTTCTTCATCAATAGCCTAAGGGCATAGGTTATCTTTTCCTGGGGTTTGCGTGGATGTTTGCAAATGAGATCCATTGCCTTTAAATAGATCCTGAAACAAAACTTTCTAGGCGCTGTTAGAATTCTTACAACTCAAAAACATAAAACATTTAGAAAGTATCTACACCATTCATTGTAATTCCCAGATCCATCTGGGTGAGGCCCGGTAGCCTCTTGCCGCTCCGTTCACTGACAATCCGGGGAAATTTAATATGATTATTAGATTCAGTTAACACATTTAATATTAATATGAAGTATTAGAGATGAAGTTACATTATACAAAGAAGGTGATGTGATTAAAAGGCAAATGAATGGTGTGATTAAAATGCAAAAAAATGAACACCAGCTTAATGGCCTCTCTGCAAACCTTTTATTTATTAATATATTTGTTCCTACTGGCATGACTGGCGCTTAACAATTATATTGAGCTCAGACGTATGGAGGCTAATTCTCAGGGATTTGATAACCAAATGATATTAGTATTAGTAGTAGTGCTAGTTAGTAATAATAATAATAACAGGTTGTCATGCATCCATCATAATACATAATATCATAATTTAATTATTACATATTCCATGATGATGATGATTATATATTTATTATTATTAATTATTATTATTATTATTAATTATTATTATATTATTATTATTATTATTATTATATTATTATTATTATCATTGCAGAGAGAATTTACGATGCATACGAGGTTTGCTGTTTATCTCTGTATTATCAAATTAATGATATATTACATAAAATGCTTGATCTTTTATGTTAATGATTTAGAAAAAGAGAGTGACCCAACAAGGACTTGTCAGTCCATGTTGTCTATTTACCTCCCCCCCCCAAAAAAAAACAAAAACAAAAACGATATCGTGGTTCCCATGAAATTTCAAATTCGTTCCGTCACCGTTGCGCATATCAATCACATTGTGAAAATTCAGTTCATACGAGAGTCAAGAACGCCATTTCAAACATATTTTGTGATGTGAAAACTTATCTCACAAAAACATTTATTAACAAATTCATATTTTAGTTCATAAGTGATGAAGTTTCTCAGGGTAATTACGATTATTATATTTCATCGTGTGATTGCACAATATGATGTGCAATCTACACACTTGGTATTAGTTTGATTCTATTCATTTACAACGAGTAAATCATCATATTATAGTGATAAATCGTGGAAATCCACTCCAGTTGGCCTATATCATGCAATCAAAGGGTATATTGTTCTATTGTTAACCTGAAGGATCAGGTTAACAATTTCCGTATAACTTAGCATTCAGATGGATTAACAAAATAGCCAAGATTTCGACAAATTTCGCGATGCTTTCCGGAATGGTTTATTCTATTTTTCTAATTCTTACTACATTTTGTGAGTGTGGTAAATTGGTCCCTCATAGATTTTCACTTTTCCGAATCAGTTGACTATTTTTTATAAATGTCATTTTTCAAGGCTTCATTTTTACATCATAACAGAACATTGCAACATGCTGGCCCATGCAGTGCACTTTTCTTAACCTGGAAATATCGTAATACCTTGTGAATACACATGAAGTTCAGTTTTTGAAAAAAAAAATCGTGAGCAATTTAACAATGTTAATGGATTCATGTGGCGTCACTTCTTTTAGGGTTCCACGATCAAGTGTCAAATTATTACTTCGTTGGAAATAACTTACCAGTAAATACTGCAATCCGATTGGCTCCGCCACAACTGGAGATGTTATTCCCTGCACATGCAACCTGACAATCAGCGTCCGACGTTCTTCCCTTTCGACTGTAGTTTCTCCCATCATTTCCACAGTAACATTCTTCACCGTGCTCCACTCCTGCATACATGAATCCACCTTCCTCACAAAACGATATGCAGTAATCGATGGTCATAAAATTCGAGATGTTGCAGGCATCTGGTAATACACGATCTAATGTTTCATCCAGGAAGCAACCAAGAAACCTATTATCTGATAATATTAAAAGACATATATTACTGTTGTAAGTTTAAACCAAGGAAACCTATTCAATTTTTATTCATTTCTGTTTGTATCCATGCATTTCACATTATACCCGTATGGTGTACAGTCATACTGTCATACGTAGCAACCAGGATGGACTTTGGGGTTAACATGTAAACGATTGAAAAATACTGAATTTAATACTGATACAAGTTTTGTTAATTTTGATGAAGTTTCTTTCCTCACAGACTATAGCATATTGATACAAGATGGTAATTTCATGGAACTTTGTACAACGCACAGCATGAAACTATAATGAAACAGAAAATAAAGGATTATTATAACAGGTTGTTTGTACCCTGGGAACGATTTTTTTTTTCACCGGGTATTAGGCCTGGCCAGGGCGAAGGGGTGTACGAGATTATACAGCGGTGGCCCAGAAAGAATGCTACGATGTATGATCGCCTAATTTCTTCAACATTATCGGCAAAATGTCATTAATTTTATTTCGTTGCCTAGAACATCTTTTTCCAATAAAATGATACCAAAATCATTGATTTTGAGTAAGGCGTTTTGATTCTAGGGCCATTTTTCGGAGGCAATGCAATTTCCCAAATTTGCCAATTTTTCAACAGCGGCGGTCATCGGAACGCCAGATATTCTAGCGTCTCAGCTACACCATATCGCGACAAAGCGCGATGACAATGGAGACATAGCTCGCATCGTCTTCCTTATGAAAGCGATGGCATATCACCCTTTTGTCATTGCGGTTGTCGGTATGCGGCCGGTATCGTTAGCCGAGACGCCAGAATATCTGGCGTTCCGATGATCGCCGCTGTTGAAAAATTGGCAAATTGGGAAATTGCATTGCCTCCGAAAAATGGCCCTAGAATCAAAACGCCTTACTCAAAATCAATGATTTTGGTATCATTTTATTGGAAAAAGAATGTTCTAACCAACGAAATAAAAATTAATGACATTTTGCCGATAATGTTGAAGAAATTAGCGATCATACTCGTAGCAATCGCTTTCTGGGCCACCCTGTATATATTCGCGGCCAAAATATTTTTTTACGGCCAAATTTGCGGCCAAATCAGCAGCCGAAAAGTCGCTCGGGGGAGGGGAGGGGGGGGGGTCGGCGAAAAATTTTCGCGACCAAAATAGTTTTTCACGGCCAAATTTGAAAAAATAGGGGGTGCCACCCCTGGACGACGTAGAATGCTATACATCATGACATACACGACTTTTTGCAGGGGGTGCTATGCACTTTCTGAAAAATGTCTGGGGGGTGCTGCAGCACCCCCAGCACCCCCGCTTCCCAGTGTCATAGGCGAGTGGCAACACAATAAATATTAAGCTTAGAGAGGTATGATGACAATAATAATAATGTTGTTGGAAGATTGTCGGTATATTTAAAGACTGAGTTCAGGATTTGCAGGTCCATCACTTCCCTTAATTACCAAACGGTATAGTTAAGTACTTACAAATGGCGTGTTGACGGTTTGAGATCCATACGTCATGAATTTGTTGCTTTATGAGAAAAACTAATAACGGTATGCTTTGTTTTTTTCGTGAGTTTAAATTTTGCGCAAATTGCAAAACTTACTACTTACGCTAATGGTCGCACAGCAACTTTCCATCGTATAGAAACCTATGTTTAGTACAGTAACTTCCAATAGTCTCATTCATTAATCGAATCGTAGAATTTTTTTAAAATCGAATGAGATGAAGGGAAATTTTATGTGCTTTCAAATAAACACATGATTTGCTATGTTTTTCAGCTCTAAAAAAAGTTAGGAGCCTTGATACAAGACTAACCACACATCTCCTCAGCTAGATGCTACATATAGCAACCATCTACAGGTATTAATAAAAAAAAAATCATTAAAAATACTAAACTCCCGAATTCTGCTACCATTTTAGGTGTTCTACAAGCCACAGACTTTAGATATTATAGATTACTACGAAACAAGCTGGTCAGTCAAGCTGGTCAAGTCAAGCTGGTCAGTCAAGCGATCTGCCATCCGAAGACTTCAATGACAGTCTTCAAAAGCGGATTGTCGAGGCCCTTTGTACTCCAAAAGTAATAGAAGTCATTACAAAAG
>JZLH01S0187545.1:11233-21680 GCA_001188425.1 Eucidaris tribuloides | reverse complement strand
ATTGGTCCTACGGGGGGAATTGGTCCTCCGGGGGAATTGTCCGGGTGGTAGTTGTCCGGGGGGTAGTTGTCCAGGGGGTAGTTGTCCTAGAACCATTAAAATGCATTATACTGCACGTTATTTTGCTAACTACAAAATGTAAATAGTAATAGCCACAATAATTTTTCATACGAATGACAAACGTGCGTTGTAAATACTTCATTTCAAATAAATTTGTACTAAAATTAAACAAATGCCGTTTTTGTGATTAATTACGTAGTGTATGAAATTATCCAACGCTTTACTGTGTCGAGCCTGTTGCATCCTATGGATTCTGTCGTCTGAATACAGAAATATTGACATTTGACTTTTGATTTTGTAGAAACATCTCAATACTTGTCGCTCACCTCCATAATATTGTGATTAAGTATGTTGTGGTTTAGTGAAAGGGTTAGTGATAAGTACTGAGATATTTTGGAATTAAAGACACTATATAACACTGTAGAAGACCGGTTTAAGAATTGTCGAACGTTGCTATCCGACATATTTGACAGTGTTTGAATGGACAAATAAACACCCTAGAACACGAAAATTCGAACAGTTATGCTGTCACTAGTACAATATGTGCAGATGCAAATTGGCACATTAATTTATTCTCAGCCGATAGGAAATTCTGCAACACAGTAGTATATGGGGGAAAGCTGAAATGGTTTTCTTAATGATTTTCACTGTTTTAATGCACTTAATGATCGTTTCAAACTACAATTTTTTTCAGGGCTTCATTTTTAGACCGTATCAAAGACACTGGTAGCATGGGGAATCATGTAGCTCGGAATTTTTAAACTGGGAACGTTGTTATACAATGCCTTTAAACAAATATTTAAGATAAAATATTCCAGGACTATAGAATATTAAAAGACTGCTGGAGATACTGATTTTATTTTCCCACAAAGCAAAGACAGGAATTTCCACTTCATGGTCAAACTCTGCAGCTCTTTCCTTTTCTGTCCATTGTGTTATTGCATCAATACTAATTTCATATGTGGTTATTACAAAGTAAATCTCCAATCAACATGACCAAAATAATAATAATAAAAATAATAATAATAATAATAATAATAATAATAATAATAATAATAATAATAATAATAATAATAATAATAATAATAATAATAATAATAATAATAATTATAATAACAATAATAATAATAATGATGATGATGATAATACTACTACTACTACTACTACTACTACTTCTACTACTACTCCTTCTACTACTAAACTTTCTAAGGTCTATTCTCAATATATCTTTGACGACTGTGGTAACTCTGAAGCATACTTTCGTAATGCTTACTCTTTCTAGAGTAATTTTCAAAAAGAGTGGATTTAGATTGAATTTGGAGTGACATGTGTATTTTTCAGTCTTTCTGAAGTGACCTCAATGACCACTACGAGATCTAAAGTGAGCAGCAAGGCCACTCTTAAATTTGAATGAAAAACACACTTGTTCGCTCCGAATTCAGTCTAAAAACATCCCCTTTTAGAATTCTAGGTGAACATTTTTACTCGTTGGTGAATGAGCATTTCACTCATTTTGTAGAGAGTAATTATTTAACATGGATTCCCCAAACAAAACTGTAAAAAAAAAATCGACCTCTAATTTTCGAATGAAAGCCAGGACAGGCGGAGATAATCCCACTTGCTAGACGCTCACAGAATACCTCCCACCTGCCCACGACATGATCTTAACAATACTCTATACAGCGTGTCCCCAAAATAATGTCCCTCTGACAGACTGATATATAACCTCCAAAATCAATATCATTGTCTATTTCGTGTTCGGAATTAGAAAGCCCATTCTAATTTCTAACTTTACTGAAAATTTCATTGGTGTCGCTTCATTAGTTTTGAATACACAGTCTATTATGTAACAGCAGTGCTTTTTAGCCCATTCCAACTTTGCAGTGTTACATCAATGCATCAACCTGAATGTAAATCAGGACGTGCAGGAGAACAACAAAAGTATACAGCTGGACATGAAAGGACAAACCATCGTGGAATACACTCTGTGAAAGCAAACACGACAAGTGGAACAGAACTTTGATTAGTTTTCATTTGAAAAACTGAATAAATAGTCTTTAAGATAATTCCAGTGAATCTTGAAACAAGGTATAATATGTCTATGATGTGTCTTTCTTTTTATCAAACTTCGAATGGGTTGAAAACATTGCCGTTACATAAGAGCCTGTGTATTCAAAACAAATGAAGCGGTACCTTTGAAATTTTCACAGGAATTACCAAAGTAAATATGTAACTTTAATTGAGTATAATACTTATAATTATTCTGTGGTCTATGAGATGGACTTTTTTTTCTGGGACACGCTGTACACGCCCATCTTCAGCAAAATTGACAATTCACGGTCCATGCCAGATTAATAAATAACCAGACACAATTGAGCCTTGTAGAAGTTAATTTTTAACAGTTTCTTAAACAAACTGATTACAAACGAGGAAATATCGCTGGTAAACTGGGCAGGAAATAATTATGTGAGGCTTATACCCAAATCATGCCTGCGTATAACTCGCTGGTTTTACTGTATTGATGAAAATCAGAGCAACAAATTGATACATGTTTACAATGCTATAGCTGTTCATTCAGCGTAACGGATTTTTATGTATTTACCTCATTTTTTTTTTTTGGGGGGGGGGTGAATGCAAGAGTGGAAATTAAGACCACGAAAGTACCTTTTGAATATATAAATTATTGATTCTGCTCATAAGGAGATAATTTCAGCATAACTATACTGAATAGTGAACTATACTGCACATTTTCAAAAGCTGTCTGTACAAATTTCCTACACATGTTCTTATCGAGGACTGAAGAATTTGTGACAAATGTTCAGTCCCACTACAAACATGATATGGGAAATTTGTGTTCTTGTTGATGTTTGTTTGCGTGTTATTTTGTTTATATATGTGTATGTGTGAACGTGTCTCTGTGTTTGTGCATGTGTGTGTTTTGTTTGTTGGTGTATGTGTATGTATGTGTATGTATGTGTATGTGCGTGTTTTTGTTTGTGCTTGTATGCATATGTGTGTGTGTCTGTGTGTGTATGTATGTGTGTGTATGTGTGTGTGTGTTTGTGTGTGTGTGTGTGTGTGTGTGTGTGTGTGTGTGTGTGTGTGTGTGTGTGTGTGTGTGTGTGTGTATTATTGTGTGGATGTAACACATATTTCAAAAGATTAGCCCCACGAAGAACGGTGCCGCACCTTAACACAAAGGCACATGTTGTAAACAGCAGTGATTTTCTTTCAGATAAATTTTTAGCTTCGGGAATCTGCTAAAACTAGTTTAATGAGCTACAATGTGATACAACACGTCTAAGCATATTTTTACAACTTATTTACAAATACAGCTTAAACTATTGCACATAAAACTTTACGGGGCGGCGGATTGTGGAATGAAATAAACAGTAACCTGTTTTGCGGAGGCCGCAGTCAAAATCCAGCTAATCTTGGGAAGCACATAACAATAGTAATATTACAACGGAACTCTTTCCAATCTAAATCGAGCCGACTGGCAGGTCAATTCTGGACTAACGGTTCCTTATTATATTACTTGCATTGACAGTTTGTCTCCCCTACTAGTGAGTAATCTTATATTACTCAGAGATCTCTTATTCGTGATTTTAAATGGTCAATTAGTCAGTTTTCGCTGTCAATGCTCAGAATTTACATGTCACAACATTATACCGAATGGTTTTGTTAAAATGTTTGTATTTTTAAATACAGCTATATCAACATAATGATCACTCGTATCTAAAAACTCCAGGTTAACTGTTCCTGGTAATTAATTTCGTGGGATATTGAGTTTCTTACCCTCACGAATGCGGCTTGTTCATTTCGCTCGGCCCTTGCACTAATCCCCCTTTTTAAATATATATACGGCCGGTAAATGACCAGGCACCTGGGTAGAATTAACACAACCTTTATATACCTGTCGATGACCCAGAAAAACTCTTTAAGAGTAATGATTTTAAATAAAGTACGTGTTAACTAGAATTCCGTGAAATAATTTACATAATAATTATCATTAATGTAGTAAAGCCAGCTTTTCTTTCGGGCAGTGAAGGAAACAATGTGTTTTCTTCTTTTACGCTTTCTTATGTTTAAGTAAATTGTATTTTTTTTATCTCGTTTCTGTGCTTTATTGTCTTCAAATGTTTTTAACCGTGACTTACTGAATTCTAGCTTTTGTTGAGGTTATCCAAATGCCACATTTTCGCACTTCAGTTTTGTACGTATTTACTGTCGACCGAGTGTTTTGATTATTTTTCACAAAGCTTTTCAAAAATCTTTATAATTCTTTAATTAAACAACAGACATTCATAGATTGAAAATAGGACCTATCGTAGACTTGTCTGAGTATTCCCGATTAAAACTTGATAAGCATAATGCCAGGGGCGCAAGTCCACTACTTTTTTACATCGATAGGGAGGGAAGACATCACATGCGGAGAGACCCTGCCTGCCTAATGTTTTTTTGTAGGCTAGCCAATTACTAGCGGCACCATTACTTACTGACAAGGCAGGGGGACAGGGGGACGAGCTAAGACCATAAACCAACGAAACCACATTTTTGCCGCGCCCAGATTTTCTTTTAACTGCCGATATTAAGCAAAACAAACAACTTTACAAGGCGGGGGAAAGGGTTAGTCTGATTGTTCAGATCTCTGATGGGTTATCGTGACGTGGAAGTTTCCAGACGTTCGCAACCAGCCTGGGCGACGGGAAGCAGAGTCAGCAGGCCTCAGTAGACATACAACATAGTTTGCACATAAGGTTATACCACCAGCTACTATACAGATGTGATAACATCACTCCGCAGAATGTGGGATCTACCAAAATAGCTAGCCAAAGGTAAAGGAAAATAATACCAGAATCACAGACTTATGCTACACTTATATTTCGTGGGGGGGGGGGGGATATGATATTGTGTCCGCGGTCACGGCTTCAAATCGTAGGGGGGGCGGGGGGACATGTCCCGTGGTCCCCCTGATTTGCGCGCTGCATCAATGCAGGTTAATGAAACCATATGAACCTATAAGAACGTTATTATTCAAAACAAAATTTTTACATTAATAAGGTGTAGATAATGACAGTCAGGCTTCCAAATGTCAGTAAATATACATAAATAATATTTGAATTAAATGGTAAATAAGTAACTTAAAATTTATATTTGAATAATAAATCAAGATAAGTTCCCCCCGGACTCCAAAAAAAAAAAATAATATAAGAGATGATGCATATATAAATGATGAATGAATGAATAAATGAATGACGATAAATGAATAAATAAATAAATAAATAAATAATAATAAATAAATATAATAAATAAATGAATAATAATGACTAAAAAATTAATAATGAATAATTAAAATAAATAAATACATGAAGTAAAGTAATACCTAAATAAATATAGGTGATAAATGAAATAACGCTTTCCGATATTCAGTTTAAAGTGTTGCATATTTCTCAGCATTTCGCTATAACATGTATTTTCGACACTATCTCATATTTGTCCGGGATCTAAGTCCAGAACGGGTCGAGTGACAATAACTTGATTCGTCACCAGAGGAGGCATATCAAACGAAGAATTTTTTTTTTCGATTTCGAATTTCGGCATACCGTCCTTCTTCACAGACGGTCGCAAATCTCAAACAGGTAGGACAACAAAGGGGAAAAAAACAACTATGATATATCAAATGGGGCGGAAATACGAAAGAATTCGAAAGAATTTTACTCTCGATGGAACATATCATTATTACATGTATAGTGAACATAAGACTTGAAGGAAAAAGACATTGTGCAATAATACTGTACTTAAGGCAGAGTATCTCCTTTTGGCATGCTAAATTAACAGTTGTGTAAATACAATGTCATTTAGAAGAACGGACCTGGGAACTTTAGGCAATAATATACGAGCTAGAAATCCGGTTAAGTGGAATTATATGTGACTGTTAGAACTACTGACGTGATGTTTTTTTTGTTCGCGAGAGAAAAAATAATCGTGCCATAGGAAGTACACTAGTGGCTATTTTTTTTCTATCGCATTTTTCAAATTCTACGGTAATGTACTAACGCCCCAGATTTTACATATCATAACCTTCATCAATAGCCCTAAGTGACATGGTGTTAGTTTTTCACGGTCCTGCGTGGACTTGATTGCAAATGAGAATTCCACTGCCTTTATGATATAAAGAGTTTGACGGCATGTAATTAAAAATCACTAAGGAACCTTGTATCTATATATTACAAGAATTAAAGCTCACGCATTAAGGGGATTTAGCAGAGTCAGTAAAGACAGGCATCGTTATAGATGCGCACTGATGTTTTTAGCGTAATCATTAAGAGGTATGGGTGTTTTCAAACAGTTTGGATGTTATCCATTTTGATGTGATATAATAAATGGGACCATTCTGCCAAATTTATGTAAATGCCGTGTCATGAGGAAAGAGCTATTTTCATTTGTTGCAGCCATATTTTTTTACGCCGCTTTTCTGAGTTTTTCACCATAAAACTTTTTCCTGACATTGTTTGTTTTTGATCATAGCTCACATGGAATTGCGGAGATAAAACAATTGCATGTATGTATTCCGTTTTGAAAAGAATTTTGGGCAGTACCTTTTGGGCACTATATTGTGAAAAACACTGTTAAACACCATTCTTAGTGGTGTTTGAGCAAAGGTGATAACATAAAGATGTGGGCTTAGAAAATGTATGGATATAATTGGTTGATAACTTAAACTGGAGATCCCGATGCTCAGTGATGCTGGCGCACCAGTACCACGCTTAGCGTCAGAATATGTTTCAAAGATCAAAGTGATAGTAGAGAAGTGTGTTTAACAGAGGCGGTTACTAGATAAACATCTTTACAAAGTGATAAAGATGAATGATTTTTTTTTTTTGCAAACACTTTTTTGATAAAAAAATACAAAAATGATAGCAAAGAGGTGTTTAGTCAATGCATTATTCGCTTAAAAAAATTACGAAATGGATATCAAAGTGATGTAGTTTTGGGAATAATAACTAGAGAACAAAGTTTGGTCTTGTAGTGTTTACATACTCGTAGCAAACACGGAACAGAAGCAGATAGCGTACAATCCAAAGATGTTATAGTAGTGCGCACCGAGACGGCAGGACCTGCTTGATTCGGGGCGTATGAAGAGAAGGTATTTCCTTACAGTAGGTACAGGCAGAAGGAACAGCGCGCTCACGTTCCCGCCATCAGCCGCGGCGCAGTCACGCAACGATTACCGATGCAGTCATGGTGTTGTAGAATCTTTCTGAATCCCTGTGATAATAATAATAGTAATTAAATAATAATAGTAATAATAGTAATAGTTTTTTTGTTATGTGTACAAAGGTAGCAAACTTCATATCAAAAATAGACTGTTATTTTTTTCCGCGTGGGTGAATTCCTCTTGTCAAAAACATTTACTTATTATTATTGGCACACTTTTCAGTTCTAGAGGATGCCGGCGCTCGTGGGGTTAGAAGCAGGAAGGTAACTTTTTTAAGTCTTTGCAATGATTTTCCGGGGACACACGAAGGTTTCGAACCTGCGACCAAGTACGACTGCAATTTGAGTGGGGGGGGTTGATGCAGACGGGTCTCTAACCAGCTGCCAGGCCATCACACGGTGAAAGTCGGGGGCAAATCCAAGGGAAAAAAAACCAAGGAGACTTCAGTGAGTGTACTAGATTGGTTTATGGGTGAATACGAAATTTTGGTTTCAATGATATTGATAATTGACGTTCATTAATCTCATCGGAAATTGTTGATTTTTCATCCTGGTTTTACAAAGATACAGTGAGCCAATAGTACATTGTTATTTTCAGAAACTTGAACATTCAACTCACGTGACTGAATGAAAAACGAGACAAAGAAAAGCGTAACTATTGAAGCAATAATCGTGAACTCAGTAACTCTCTAGTAGTTGTGTGATTATCGTGTAGTAATTGCTTATTAATATTTTATACGAACACTCTACTTGTTTATTATATACTGGACCGTTTTTGGGCGTGTGAAAGATCATCATTTAAGTTCAACATCAAGAGAAAAAAAATCGATTATGAATCGATTTATCGTGGACGATTAGTTCTTTGGACCTGTGATCCTGGTCAATCTTGTCGGTTTTCTTTACCCAGCATGGCAAAGTGTTGGTAGCTGAGATTTTGCATATTTTATCAGTGTTGTCGCCATTTCTACGAGAGAGGCACTCAGACGACAGGATTACGGTCGCATCACGGCGATATACCCGTCGTGTTATAAGTTATACAGAATGTTATAATGGAAATCGATCCCAATCGTATTTCCTGTAAAAATAGATATATTTTCAGTTTATTGACTCCAGATTTTTTTAGCGGTTTTAGGCCTAGATTAGTGATACACGTGAGCAAAACTAATCTAGCTTGTGCCTGCCTCGCTGAAAAGAGTGCCCAACATTGCAAAGCTCCGTTGTTAGGTGTAATTTCAGGCCGTATATAGATAGTTTCAAATCACAGCTGAATAAAATTGTCCAAGTCAAGACTATTAGCGTGTGTGTGTTGTCAAGCTAAATCCGATTCACGCACTGGTCAACGGGAATGAATTTTGTGAGTTTTTTGAAGAAGAGGATCACTCTCATGTTGTGTTTACTAACTTTTCGCGAAGCATCAAAAATACAAAAAATAATATTTTGGTATCTATTATTGTTATTTATCTTATTTTATTCTAGTTATTATTATCATAATCAATAATGATAATAATTATGATAATGATATAGTTAGTGAATAATAAAGTTAATACCAGGGTTTTGCGTATTTTATATTGTTATTTATTATATTTACCGTAATTTTATTAGTTGAGTCATAGATTATGGTATCATTGATTTGAATTATCATTTGATCATGTATGCAATTATCACGCAGTGTAATGTAGATAATAAGTACTACTACTCTACGTGGTGATAATGATAATGATAATGATAATAATAATATGAATAATTATGAATAATCATAATGAAAGTAAATAAAATAAATAACAATAATAATATTTACGCAAAAGATGATTGAGTTTATTTAGCATATTTATTATTTATCATAATTATGGTGGATCATTACTTAATGGTAAGACTATTATCATTAGATTAATACCGAATAGGTGGTAGATAATGAGAGTACTATAGGCTACTACTGGTGATAATGATAATGATGAATGATAAGAGTTAATAATGATAATAATTGTAGAATAAATATGAGTAGAATAAATAATCATTTGTTTGTATTATTGATTGTTATTCTATCTTATTTACTAAATTATTATGTATCATAAAATGGATTGATCGATTATATAATTAGATCATTATCAGTATATCAGTTATCACCAGGTTAGATAGTCAGTATTATAGTATTACTATTACTATTACTATTAATTTTAATTATTTATTATTATTAATTGATTATTATTATTATGTGAGTATGTATATTATTAATTGATTATTATTATGGTATTAATTTATTATTATTATTATTAGTTTATTATTATTATTATTATATGATTACTATTACTACTATTATTATTAATGTATGTATTATTATTGATTATTATTATTATTAGTTGATTATTATCATTATTCATTATTGATTAATAATTTATTATTAGCTATTGAACTGATTACCATTGGGATCTCATTATTATGTATGATAGTTATTATTATTGAATTATTCACTCTATTAATTAAGATTATTTTATTATATATTATTATTTTATTGATTATTATTATTATTATTTGGATTGGTTATTATTATGAAGTGTAGAGATATCATTATTGTGAAGATCTTAATTTGCAACTAGGGCAAGATTCTTTTGTTCTCGGCTACTCGTTTTCAATTCTCGCGCCTATGGTGTGCTTCTTTAGAAGCTTATTAATTATTGATCTTATAATTGCTACTGACTAATAATAAAATCCTTACATTTTTCGGCGGAGCGACCTCTGCCTCGCCTTACAAGGAACACGTTGGATGTGTGAATAGGTTTCCAGCGGAGTGTGTGTGTGTGCAGCAGCACGGATGTAATTCGGTTGGCGAGCCGTTTCCAGTGTATCGGGACCATTCGTAGCTGTTGCCCGCGCGGTCTCGGGTAAGGTGTTGTCGATGGGCACAGGTCGTGGCACGGCACTTCGGAAACGAGACCCATCACAAACAGGGGGCAGGGGGTTTGGGGAAACGAGGGGGGGAGGGTGCGGGGGAGGAATACGACGATGAATAAATGGATTTCTACGCAGATTGATGATTGTAACAGTTTAGTTCGCAGCAATTCAGGTAATTCGGACTTTCAGCCGGATCAGCGAGTATAGTTTAACAATTAGGGGTTCTATTTTACTACTTATATTTGGCAATCTTTTTACGGGTGAAATGCATCTACCG
>JZLH01S0187545.1:0-11208 GCA_001188425.1 Eucidaris tribuloides | reverse complement strand
GTGTGTGTGTGTGTGTGTGTATTATTGTGTGGATTGTAACCATATTTCAAAAATTACCCCACCGAAACGTGCCCCATTAACACAAAGCAACATTTGTAAACACAGTGATTTTCTTCAGATAAATTTTTACTCGAATCTCTAAAACATAGTATGAGCTAAATGTGATAAACACGTCAAGATATTTTACAACTTATTTACAAAACAGCTAAAACATATTGCACATAACTTTACGCGGCGGATTTGGAAGAAATAAACAGTAAACTGTTTTGCCGCCAGTCAAAATCCAGCTATCTTGGGAACACATAACAATAGTAATATTACACGGAACTCTTTCCATCTTAAATGAGCCACTGGCAGGTCAATTGGACTAACGGTTCTTTACTTATATATACTGCATTGACACCGAATCTAATACTTCAGAGTCTCTTATTGTGATTTAAATGTCAATTAGTCAAGTTTTCCTGTCAATGGCTCAAATTTACATGTCACACGAATGGTTTTGTTAATGTATTTTAACATAAGCTATATCACATAATGATACACTAAAAACTCCAGGTTAAACTTTCCTGGTAATTAATTTCCGTGGATTATTGTATTATCTTACCACGAATGCGGCTGTTCATTTCCCTCGCCTTTGCAATATCCCCCTTTTTAAATATATAACGGCGGTAAAAATGACCAGGCACCTGGGTAGAATTAACACAACCTTTATATACTCGATGACCAGAAACTCTTTAAAGTAATATTTTAAATAAAGTACGTGTTAACTAGAATCTCCTGAAAATAACTTTACATAATAATTATCAATTAATGTACGTAAAGCCACTTTTCTTTCGGGCAGTGAAGGAAACAATGTGTTTTCTTCTTTTCCTTTCTTTGTTTAAGTAAATTGTATTTTTTTTATCTCGTTTCTTCTTTTTGTCTTCAATGTTTTTACCGTGACCTTACTGAATCTACCTTTGTTAGGTTATCCAAAGTGCCACATTTTCCACTTCAGTTTTGTCGTATTTACTGTCCCGAGTGTTTTGAGTTAATTTTCAAAAGCTTTTCAAAAGATCTTTATAATTCTTTAATTAAACAAAGACACAAATGAAAATAGACTACTGTAGACTTGTCTGAGTATTCCCGATTAAAACTTGAAACATAATGCCAGGGGCGCAAGTCCATTTTTTAATGTAGGGGGGACATCACATGCAGAAACCTGCCTGCTAATGTTTTTTTGACTAGCCAAATTACTAGCCAAACAACTTCTGACAAGCGGGGGACAGGGGGCCGACAACGACCAAAACCAAAACCAATTTTTGCCCGCCAGATTTTTCTTTTAACTGCCGAATTACAAAACAAACAACTTTTACAAGCGGGGGAAGGGTAGTCTGCTATGCAGACTCTGAATGGGTCGTGACGTGGAATCCCAGCGTTCGCAAACCAGCCTGGGCGAGGGAAGCGAGCAGCAGCCTCAGTAGACATAAACATATTTGCACATCAGGTTATACCCACAGCTACTATACAGATGTGATAACATCACTCCGCAGAATGTGGGATCTACCAAAATAGCTAGCCAAAGGTAAAGGAAAATAATACCAGAATCACAGACTTGATGCTAAACAACTTATATCGTGGGGGGGGGGGATATGATATTGTGTCGCGGTCACGCTTCACAAATCGTAGGGGGGGGGGGACATGTCCCCCTGTGTCCCCCTGATTTGCGCCTGCATCATATGCAGGTTAACCTGAATAACCATATGATACCCTATAAGAAACGTTATTTTCAAAACAAAATATTTTACATTAATAAGGTGTATAATGACAGTAGGCTTCCAAATGTCAGTAAACTAACATATAATGAATATTTGATGTAAAATGGTTAAATAAGTAACTTAATTTATATTTGAATAATAAACTCATAGATAAGTCCCCCCCTCCAAAAAAAAAAAATAATATAAGAAGATGGGATGGCATTATATAAATGATGAATGAATGAATAAATGAATGAACGAATAAATGAATAAATAAATAAATAAATAAATAAATAAATAAATAAATAAATAAATAAATAAATGAATAAATAAATGACTAAAAAATTAATAAATGAATAATTAAATAAATAAATACATGAATAAATAAATACCTAAATAAATATAGGTATAAATGAAAATAACGCTTTCCGATATTCAGTTAAATGTTGCATTATTTTCGGAATTTCGCTATACATGTATTTTTCACACTACTCAATATTGTCGGGACTCTAAGTCCAGAACGGGTCCATGACAATAACTTGATCGTCACCAGAGGGCGGCATATCAAACGAAGAATTTTTCTTTTTCGATTTCGAATTTTCGGGCATACCGTCCTTCTTCACAGACCGTCGAAATCTCCTAAACAACAACAAAGGGGAAAAAAGACAAATATGATTATTTCATCGGAAATACAAAGAATGAAAGAATTTTATTCGAAAATATCATTATACATGTATAGTGAACTAAGACTTGAAGGAAAAGACATTGGTGCAATAATACTGTACTTAAAGGCAGAGTATCTCTTTTGCATGCCTAAAAATTAACATTGTGTAAATACAATGTCATTTAGAAGAAAACGGCACCTGGGAACCTTTAGCAAAATATACGAGCTAGAAACTCGGTTTAAGTGGAATTATAGTGACTGTTAGACTCTGATCTGATGTTTTTTTTTCTCGCGAGAAAAAAATAATCCTGCCATAGAACGTACACTAAGTGGCTATTGTTTTTCTATCGCATTTTTCAAATTCTAGGTAATTACTAACCCCCAGATTTTACATACATAACCTTCATCAATAGCCTAAGGACATGGGTTATCTTTTCACGGTCTGCGGGGATGATTGCAAATGAGATCCACTGCCTTTTATATAATAAAGAGTTTACGATGTATTAAAAAAATCACTAAGGAAACCTTGTATCTATATATTAAAGATTAAAGTCACACATTAAAGGGATACAGTCAGTAAAGAGGAATCGTTCGCACTGATTTTTTGCTAAACCATTTAAGAGCTATGTGTTTTCAACAGTTTATTTATCCATTTTGATGTGATATAAGTAAATGGGCAATTCTGCCAAATTTATTGTAATGCGTGTCATGAGGAAAAATCCTATTTTCATTTTGTGCACATTTTTTACCCGCTTTTCTGAGTTTTTCACCATAAACTTTCCTCTCACTTGTTTTATCAAGTCACAATAAAACAATTCCATGTATGTATTCGTTTTGGAAAGAATTTGGGCTGTACCTTTTGGGCACTATATTTGTGAAAACACTGTTAAAACCATTAGTGTGTTTAGCAAGTGATAACAAAGATGTGCTTAGAAAATGTATGGATATAATTGTTGACACTTAAACTGGAGACCGATGCTCAGTGATCTGGCGCACAACGCTTAGCGTCAGAATATGTTTGCAAAGATCAAAGTGATAGTAAAAGTGTGTTTAACAGAGCGTTTACTAGATAAACATCTTTACAAAGTGATAAAATGAATGATTTTTTTTTTTGCAAACACTTTTTTGATAAAAAAAATACAAAATGATAGCAAAGAGGTGTTTAGCAATGCATTTATTCGCTAAAAAAATTACGAAAGGATATCAAAGATGTATTTGGGAATTAATAACTAAACAAAGTTTGTTTGTAGTGTTTACATACTTTGGCAAACAGGAACAGAAGCAGATAGCGTCCATAAAGATGTTATACCACCGACGGCAGGACCGCTTGATCGGGGCGATGAAGGAGAAGGTATCTTCCTTACAGTAGGTACAGCAGAACACACCCGCCATCAGCCCGGCAGTCACGCAACCGATTCCGATGCAGATGTTGTAGAATTTTCCCATCCTGTGAATAATAATAGTAATTATAATAATAATAATAATAATAGTAATATTTTTTTTATTTACAAAAGGTAGCCACTTCAATCAAAATAGACTGTTTTTCCGGTGGGCCCTGCAAAACATTACTTTTATTATTAGCCTTTTCAGTTCTAGAATGCCGGGCGCCTGGTTAGAAAGCAGAAGGTAACTTTTTTAAGTCTTTGGCATGACCCGGCCGAGGTTCGAACCTGCGACCTGCCAATTGTGATGCAGACGCTCTAACCACTCAGCCATCACACCGGTGAAAGTCGGGGGCAAATCCAAAGGAAAAAAAACCAAGAGATTAAGTGAGTTACTAGATTGGTTTATGGGTGAATAGAAATTTTGTTTAATGATATTGATATTGACGTTCATTATCTCATCGGAAATTTGATTTTTCACTGGTTTACAAAGATACAATACAAATAGTACATTGTTATTTCAGAAACTTGACATTAAACACGTGACACATGAACAAACGAGAAACAAAGAAAAGCTAACTATGAACAATAATCGTGAACTAGTAATTACTAGTAATTACTAGTATCTCATTATCGTGTAGTAATTGCTTATTAATATTTTACGAACATTACTTGTTTATTATTACTACGTTTTTGCTTGTGAAGTCATCATATTACAGTTCAAACAAGAGAAAAAAAAATCGATTATGAATCGATTTTATCGTGGACGACTTAGTTCTTTGACCTGTGATCCTGGTCAATCTTGGTCGGTTTTCTTTACCCAGCATGGCAAGTGTTGTAGCTGAGATTTTGCATATTTATCAGTGTTGTCGCCATTTTCGATCAGACGACAGGATTACGTCATCACGCGATATTACCCGTCGTGTTATAAGTTATACAGAATGTTATAGGAATCATCCAAATGGTATTTCTGTAAAAATAATATATTTTCAGTTTATTGACTCAGAATTTTTTAGGGTTTTAGCCCTGATTATGTCACGTGAGCAAAACTAATCACATTGTGCTGCCCTCGCTGAAAAGAGGTGCCAAACATTGCAAAGCTCCGTTGTTAGGTGTAATTCAGCCGTATATAGATAGTTTCAAACACAGCTGAATAAAATTGTCCAAGTCAAAGACTATTAGCAAATTTTGTGTCACTAAATCCGATTCACACACTGGTCGAACTGGGAATGAATTTTGTAGTTTTTGAAGAAAGGATCATTATGTTTTTACTAACTTTCCAACATCAAACACATCAAAAAATAATTCATTTTGGTATTATTATTTTATTTATTTATTTACTATTATTATTATGCATAATTATTATCATATATTATTATCATATGATCATTATCATTATCCCCAGTAGTAGTAAGTAGTATTATTAGTACTATTAGCTATTACTATTATTATTATTATTATTAATTTTATTATTTATTATTATATTTATTATTATTATTATTAAATTGATTATTATTATTATTTATTATTATTATTATTATTAATTATGTATTATTAGTTAATATACTTATTACTGACTATATTATTAATTATTATTATTATTATTATTATTGATTATTTATTATTATTTATTATTGATCATTATTATTTATTATTATATATTATTACTATTACTATAACCTATTGATATATTATATATTATTTATATTATTATTATTATTATTATTATTTAGTTATTATTATATTATTATTATTATTATTGATTATTTATTATTATATTATTATTATTTTATTATATTTGTAAGTCTTAATGCAAGCCTTAGGGCATAATTCTTTTGTTCTCGGCCTTATCGTTTCAATTCCGTTATGGTGGCTTTAAAGCTATTATTATTATTATAATTCTTCTAACTACTAATAATAAAAAATCCTTACTTTTCGGCGGAATGGCTGCTGTGCCTCGCCTTACCCATGTGATGATAGTTCCCGGATTCGTCCGGGTCGGTCATTCCAAAGAGCACGTGTTTATTCGGTTGGTCGTAGCCGTCTTCCAGTGTATCGGGACATTTCGTAGCTGTTTTCCGCTACGCCGCGGAGTGCGTGGTAAGGTGTTGGTCGATAAGTGCACACAGGTCCGTGGCACGTCATCTTGAACGATTGAACATCACACAGGGGAGGCGGGGGGTTGGGGGAGGGGGGGGGGGGGGGGAGATACACATGATTATGGATTTACAGATTGATGATTTAACAGTTTAGTTCCACAATCAGGTAATTCCATTTCAGTCAGATGTAAGAAGAATTAGGTTCTCTTTTTAACATATATTTGCAATCTTTTTACTGTGAAATGCATCTACCGTTCATCACATGGGTGACGACAGCGACCACAATTACAACAACAACAACATTAACAGATTAAACACGATGTGGGAAAAATCATAAATTTCTAACTCCTTGAAATAAGAATTTCAAACTTACCAATTTCATTGAATTATCCAATTAAGGGAGAAAGACTTGGATTTACCACGTGTGTTAAATTTAACAGCCCAGGTTTTACAGTCAAGAAGACCAAAGCTGAAAGAATTTTCTTCTCAAAGGTGCTAATTTTCCCGTAACATTTATATATTGTAGCTTGAACCCTACTTCTTTGAAAAAAAGGGGTGAATACTGTCAGTATTTTCCTTGATCGACAGGAGTGTATAATTTAACACGAAGGGTGTGCCATTATCAGATGGGGTGCACCATATTAACGTCTCACTTTAACACGAAAAGGGTTCCTTCAAACACAAGTTTAGTTTTGGCGTGGTTTTGTTATTTGAAAGCTTTATGCCTAAAGGTTATATCACACCAATATCAGATTCTGAATGTCTTACATTTTTATTATTAAATTAATGAAAATCACAGGGGAGCGGGGACCCCGAGATTTTCGACTACATGTTACAGAGTCTGATCTTACAGCTGAGGTATAATTCAGATTACTTTAACACCTTATCAACGCCGAGGACGCCATACTTGAATACCTTGGGAAAATGTAGTTGAAAATCTCGGCCCCGAATTTTTTTCATTAATTCATAAAAAAAACACAAGAAAGACATTCAAAACCTGTTATTGGTGTAATAAGACTTTTGGGCATTAAGCTTTCAAATAACAAAACTACGCCAAAGCTAAACATCCAAAGTCTTGAAGTTTAACATCATGTCTGGTATTCATACTGGGAAACACCCTGCGTGTTAAATTTAAGACCACAGTTTTTACAGTATAAATGTAAAGAAATACTTAAAAATAGCCATACAATACTTTCCTGATCCAGTCAGACCTGAAATAATTTAGATGAGGTATATACGTAGCTGTCGCGCAATGTTGAGCAATTCAATCCTTACCGGAGTAAACCAAAAGTTGAGCATATCAACAGCTCCAAATCATTAAAATTGAGGTGAGTTGTGTACTAGTGCCGACTTGGGTTTTTCTCAGTTCACATTTCATCCTGATCCTGGTGACGGATAATAGCTTTTCATAGATGAGTTGGCTAAGCCCTCGTGTCTCAATTTTAGTGTGAGAATGTGTTAAAACATAATCTTATATCTTTCATTTGTCCAAATCCCATTCTTTTTTTAATCTCAAGAGACAGACTGATATAGCTGCCGTTGCAGGTTAAAAAAACTGGTTTTCCACTATTTAGTAATTGTGTTTAAAAGGCCATGACGTTTATGCCGTTCCGAAAGCATAACTCTTGAGACACGGGTTGTTGTTGCCACTGATATGTGTTTGGGTGTATACGGGTTTGGATGCCCAATTTCTTGACACATGCATGCATTATAGACAACCACAAGTTGGTATTTTTTGTCGAATGAGTTTGAACGAAAAAGACCAAAATCCACAGTAATATAAATCTTTTACGACTTGTTGCCCATCTGAAACATTTAACATATTATTTCAGACAACGATTTTTTTTTGTTGTTTTCACTCGAACAACGATGGGTTTTGAGGACTAGTTTCTCAGCATGCAAAATTGATTGATAGATGAATTATTACACAGACATACAACCACAAGCTTGCAACTTACCGTGTGTTGGGTTTGAAATAAATACGACCAAAAGCAACAACAGTGGAAGCCTTTTCCGACCTTTTCTCTCCATAACTCTCATTTTGACTGAGATACGACAATAAACTCAAAGCTGTTTCAAAATCGTGTTATACTCAGCGCAGAAATTTTCTGGGTAGAAGCCTTGGTGAGAAGTTGTAGTTCGATGTTACGAAACAAGATGGAGGAAGAGAGTCTTTTGTTGTACATAACTAAGGCGTGTAGCTAAATGCGCTATTTGTTCCGAAATCGATAAATTCAGAAACTGGGAGTGAAGAATAAGAAGTGGTATTGATCGTATTATTGTGGCGAAGGAGAATAGGGTTGTCCGGGATAAAGACGTAGATGGCGCTATTAACAAAACTGAAGCGATACCACCGTGAAGCCAGCGTTTGTTCTTGTTTCTTTCCTGGCAAAGTCAGTGCAGCCACTTACGAGAGTGGTTGCTTGACTCTGTTTGGAATATTCAGTCATGGCCACATATTGCATTTTCTGAATGAATGTATTTCAGGTCAATGATAAAATCAATATTATTTTACCGGTTCAGGCATTAGCAATTGGTTTAAAATAGATTTTCCTGCATAGAATGCAGAGTTTGAACGCAAAATGGGTTAACTACAAATGAGTAAATCTGAAAAAAAAATGTATTTCTCTGCCCGAGTTTGTACACGCGCCTTCTGAAAAATAAAATTATAAACCCGAAATATTTTACACTTGCTTATGGAATTTGGCTTCAAATGTCATCAGTGTGTACGTAGGTGGTAAATTTGTTGGTATTGATGACTCATTTGGTGAAAATGGAGTTTTAACCTGTTTTGAAATCAAACTCCTCAAATATCCCCAACAGAATAGGCGCACATTTCTTACCACACATAAATCCTGTAATACGCATAATTGCATTGAAAAACGCCCTCTATCATCAGATGATACCAACAGTAAATAATAGATGGTGTTAGGGGTTACCCCAACTTGTGGGGATGGGCGCAGAATGTAGGTGACGTAAAGGTTGTAATGCACTAAAATTGAGCAGGTTAATTATTGTTGCATTTTATGTGTTTATGTGCGGGGGGGGGGTAATGTGCCCCTCTCGATTTTTTTTTCTGGGGAATCATCCCCTGAATTTCTAAAACTTGATATTATTTTTTTTTCTATTTTGTTACCATTTGTATAGTTCTTGTTATCAGCAAAACTATTCAAAAGATGAATATGATTGAAATAGATTATTACATTATTCTATTATTGTTTTATTTTACATTTTGAGTAGTTTCTCAAAAATGGAAGAGTTACAGATCGAACAATTATTGTGAGCATTGATATAGGTCTACAGGTCTGCAAAGAATTTATTTTTGACCATTTGGAAATTCTGTACTTGGGAGTTTAACTTGATAGACTTATGAAAAACAATGATAAAAACCGAAAGTCGATGGAAATCAAAATACCACTCATTCATTCAATGGATTCGGAAGCAAGCTATCTGATTAACATGGTTGAATGGTGACTAACTGTCAATGAGGTTAACCTCAACTATGATCAAAGTGATGACCTTACATTCATTAACTACTTCATCGAACACTGTGTTGTTGTGTCTTTGGAGGTTACGGCAATACACTTTCGGACGTTTTCTGCCAGAATCGGGACGATTGGTGTAATGGCTGTAGCCAAAGTGTGCTGTTTAGGCGGTAGTGGTGGTGGTGGTGGTGGTGGTGGTGGCGGCGGCGGTGGTGGCGGCGGTGGGAGGGTGTGGGGGGGGGAGGGGGCGGTTAGGGGTGGAACATAACCAGGGATATCGATTCATTTTGTAGAGGAGGCGGGCAAAAGAAAAACAAATTCAAAATGTTCAGGCGCTCTCTGCCGCGCAAAATTGCAGTAAAAATTTTTTTATTGAAAATAGTGTATAATTATGTTTGCCATTAGTTTTGTGTTAAGTTCAATGGTTTTATAGTGCCTTCGCATGGGCAGCGATCCTGGAGGAGACGGGGGGGGGGGATGTGTCCCCTCTCTATTTTTTTTTTCGGGGGGGGTAGGTATCGTCC
Organism: Eucidaris tribuloides; assembly: GCA_001188425.1. Lineage (NCBI taxonomy): Eukaryota > Metazoa > Echinodermata > Echinoidea > Cidaroida > Cidaridae > Eucidaris > Eucidaris tribuloides. Next base: position 1,318 of record JZLH01S0187545.1, on the reverse strand, counting down.
CCTTCTCGATTTTAAAATTAAGATTGATTCCTTTCACAGAACAATTAATTAATAATGATAATAATCCATCCTCTTTTTAGGAGTTTACAGTTAATATTTAATTTTGACCCGTAATCCTTATTGACCTTTTATTTATTATCTCACCAATATCACACTGAAAGAACCCGTTGCTATCTACACTTTCTTGCACCGTCACACGCACAATCATGCACATGCCCAGCAACACATTTATCCCTTCCGAACTAGATGTATTATTATTTTTTCTTTACATCTTTATTGATTATACAAATTAAAACATGAATCATGCAAATCAATAAACTATTTACACGATTGAACAGAGAAGCACTTACATTGTATATACAAGTCTATATGTAGGCAGGTACGAAACACAATGAATTAAATATCAAATGGATCTATTATTATTAAATGGCCAATCCTACCCTTCTAATTATTCAGTTATTACATTCAGTTGTAGTCTACTCAAGTTCCGTTTATAACGGCAGCCTTCTGCAGCTAAAGTACGCGTCATTATGCAAGTGTTATCATATTTACACTGTAAAAAATGACCGTATTTTTACGGGGAACCCGTAAAATCAGTTACGGTTGCTTCAATGTAATTTTCCAATTTTACGGTGAAAACCCCATTAAAAATAAGCGTTTTACGGTGGAAGACTGGTGAAAAGTACCGTAAATCGTAAAAATTAAGGTGGAATCCCAAGGAGTATCTAGCAATTTCACGTAAAACACTTTTACGGTTGAGGATTTTTTTTCAAACAATACAATTTCAACAAAAAACCTTGGACCCCGCCCCCCCCCCCTTGGCCACATGACTGATTGCTGCCCTTTTCTCCACGACGCGTCGTAACGTTAGCAGCAAGCATTCAGCAAAATGCAGAACAGCATGAAGACATTGTTGAAAATTTGTGGCACAAATTTTCACTTTTTTTTAGATTTTAGTGAAGATGGTTGCCAAAATTTGTCACAAATGCATACAGAATAGTCTTTGTTGTGAGATGCTTGAACAACAAGCAGGAAAAATTTTGAAACAGCCGAATTCTTTCAAAATTGCTGCATGTCTTCTTCGTAATGCTATGTAATCTCTGAGTGCATCATGTGTTTGACTTTCAATCTCTTTTTAAGTTGTAATGTTTCAGAATATCTCACCATTTTCTCTTTTCTCTCTGTTCAACGACACTTCACGAATTTGATCCACGCATATTTTGAACAAATACTGGTAAAAATCAACATGAATATGATGATGATGATGATGACTGTGATGAAATTAATAGCAGTAGTATAGTAATAAAATTAATAGCCG
>JZLH01S0187541.1:34802-49181 GCA_001188425.1 Eucidaris tribuloides | reverse complement strand
AAGTTATGTTTGCGAATTCTAGTTATCAAAATAAATAACTTTGAACCATTGAACTACAAGCCTACTCTAAGCAAACTAAGTTAAGTGATATAATAAGATAAATATCATGTCAAAATGAAATCATTGTAATTATGTATATGGCTTTATTTTTATGTTTTTATCAACGTATTATTGCTTAAAAGGATTTTGTTTTATTTGAAATCTCTGTCGCCAATACCTGCACGATTGGTTACAGCCCCCTTTTTTAAATTATGTTATAAGCTGTAGTCAATTATTTGCATAACTGCGTAGTTATGCAGTATTCGGTATACTTAAACTGTGTCGATCATGCCATCATTATGAAAAAGTAATTTTATCACAGATGTTTAGATAGATTGTTAACATAATCCAAAGTTCGGATAAATATTGCCTTGTCTCAGTCCGTATGCGTCTGCAAGCGCACTAATGTAAAATATTAATAATAATAATTTGATAGCATGAATTAGAGGACTTTTCGCATAGTTTCAAGAAACATCAACGGTAAACAGCATATTTAAGTGTCATAAGCATCCCGACGTGTGTATTTAGACCAAAACAAGTGTTCCACGATTTTTATACATGTACTCACGAAAAGAGAAGATGCCTTAATATCACTTCATTTACAACAATTACAAAAGCTGCACCTGCAAATTGTTCCTAAGAAACCGACAATATTTTTGGGGGGTATATTCTATTTGATCTAGACTTTAGAAGTTGTTGTATGGGAGCAAAACGCTCACCTTACGACCTTGTATTCCTATACAATTGAATATATTTAAAGCCCGCACAAAATAAAGAATACCACTGCTGAATATTCCTACAAGTCGACTGGCGACTCTCGGAAAGTGCATAAGAGTTAGGTGGTTTAGCCCTCATTTTTACAAACCCGCAGAATTAAAATAATTAAGACATAGAACCAAATGTTTGTTTAACAAAAAATATTTAAAACACAAACACATCTTGCCCATCGCCCTAAGTATGCCATCTATGAGAGAAATCGCAGCTTTTAATATCATTTTCTAAAAGCGATATCCCTACTCTTTAACATTTAATTTAACACATTTGCCGACACAATGAATTTGCTTACCCTACGTGTATCTAAACGTATAATGTTCTCATTTCCGATGTCCCGAACTTTCTAAACCAAAATAATAATAATAAACATTTTGAAATGAATTTACCGGATGACCCTTTTGTTGTTGTTGACTCGTGTTTTTTTTATCTCAAATCTTTGTAGAGATACGGATCACTATGATGTAAATAGGCAATGCTTGGCTTTAACATGGTGTACAATATAGACAAGTTCATAAACGTGTATGATGAGCTGAGTTTGAAAAGGTTCTTTATCCATTGCCCACACACTGACAAAATGAGTTATTAATTGATAAGTACACTGACCAATTTGTTTATCTAGCTATAATAATTTGTCGGCAAATCGCACAATACGAAACATTATGTAAAAACATTATAAACATTATATAAAATGTTAACATGCTCTGCAGTATATATTGTGTACTGGGATTACAATCTAGAAGTTCAATGTTTCATATATTTCAGAATAATATCCTATGCTTGTTCTGTGTGTATCGTTTATCTAAATTATTAATTACATACTGTGTGTTAATCATATCATGCTGTTTATAAGATGTTTGACTGGGGACCTATCTCTCGGAGGTGGTCCGGTGTAGACATTGCGTGGCAACCTGTTTTGTTTTTGTTTTTGTTAAAAATATGTATGCATAACGCATACCTGCCAACCAGTACGATTTTTCCAGGGCAGTTCTGGTCTTATTACAGTTATTAGGCGGTACGGTGAACAATAAAAAGGTTAAATAATGCAAAAAAAAGTGAAATTAGAGTTCGAATGAGAAAAATATTTGAAAAACTAAACAAAGGTTTTCTTATGAGAAAAGACATGAATAAAAACACACCTTTTGTTCCGACACTCACCAGTAAATGTAAACACGTCATTTCCATTACAATTCGGGCATTGTATTAAAATCACTGTAGTAACCAAGGCATTTGGTTTCATTTATTTTGGTCATTCATGTTCTATTCTTATCATAATCAACGTTTTTGTTGTTGAAGGCACCGCCTAGTAACTGTAATAAGGACAGAACTGCCCTGGAAAATTCGTACTGGTTGGCAGGTATGATAACGGAATCCCATTTTGATGTCAGTTTTATGATATTCGGGGGCGTCAACTTCAAGCTTTGCTTATGACGTTTCGCTTTTCCATATAAATTGAAATGTTAATTCATAATGTCATGTACCGGTACATGTAAATTTTAATTCCTTATGATATAAAAAATTATAATAATGTAATCTTTCGTGTGTAACAAACTGGAATTTTGCTTTGTGTGCATATTTGAAATTTTGTTATGTATATGTATGGAATAAATAAATAATCAAATAGTCAATGTATTTTACTCCCAATTTTCCATGATGATATAGGTGCGTATAAAATCTCGCGCAAAAAATGCAATTTTCTCCAAAGTCCTTTTGGACAACCACCTTTTGGAAACAAGTGTTTTCATAAACGGCCAATACGTAAGTTTATACTGTAAAAAGTGTGTTTAAAAATGCATGTTTATTCTATTGACACTTACAGTCCTGGACAAAAGTTTGGAATATGTTTATTTCTTTGCGTAGCTCTTTGCTTGCGAACATATCATTACTAAGTTCAAATGAGCTCGACTGAGGGGCGGCGCCAGGGTAAAATTTTAGGAGGGGCGAAAACTGTCGGGAAAATTTTGCTTGCCAAACAATAACTAGTCAAAATGCAACCTGAATAGTGTCCGACAAGCGGGGGCAGGGGGCCGACGACGACAAAAATCATTTTTTCCCGCTAATTTTTTTACTAGCAAATTTAACAATAGAAGGGCGATATTTAAAAAAAAAAACAGTTAAATTCCCGCCATTTTGATAATAAAATAGGGGGTGGCCGCCTACCCCTGATCCCCCTGTGGCGCCACCCCTGTCTCTACTTCAGGACAAGAAACCGTTTCCTGGTATGACTAAAAACTTCATTTGGTAGAAAAATATATTCCAAACTTTTGTCCATGACTGTAGTATTAAAATAGTTATGTTTAGTGAATTGACACACGACGGGTTCGCAAAGACGTGACAAGAAGTGTCTATCAAAGCGTTTACATACTTTCTAAACACACTTTTTAGTTACGGTAAACTTTAATTTAATTGAAAACTTACCCATATTCCGAGAGAGAAGACGAGGACGAAGTGTAGACAAATCACAACAACGTCCCAGGCTTCCAAGTTGTTAGACGTCGAGTTCCCCATTTCTTGTTGGATGCAGTAAAATTGTCCAATCAATCCGAATAGCTCGAAATAAGACGCCACAAAACTTAGAAGCTATAATCGCTCACACTTTCCCCCTAAAAACTCTAGAAATGAGCCATAATGCTTTTTAACTCCAAACTTAAACTTCCAATAATCTCATTATGAATACTAACGATCACGACTACTGCTGGCGCACCCATTTGCGAAGTGAACTAGTGAACTGTAAATAGTAACGGGTAGCACAGTAGTTTCAAGTATGTACTGCTGTATTTTGATCAGCAGTACATTGATCCTGGGGGACCAGGGGGTAGTTGCCCCTCCAATGATAATATTATCGTTTCCCCCAATAACTTGATAACTTCCAAAAATTCCGGCAAGCTATCAGGCTGTCAAGAGCAACCTTTGTTCAAAGGTTATGGATAAAAATGGCACACACTGTCCATTCTTCACAGATGTTTGGTAAAATCGGAGGTTCAGGAGCTGGATGATATATGCCGCCACTTAAGGATATGTTACTTTCAAAAGGAGAACATTCTTAGAATGATGATAAGTTTAGCTGTATACCCAGTATCATATAAGAATGAGCACACCATCTTCAGACTCGATCGACAAACGCAAAGAAAATAAGTAAAACTTCATGAAATATAAATGACAATTACTCAACTTGGCACGCCCAGGCACTACTTAACTAATTTGACATATTTTATCAAAAGATAAATATATTTGAAGATGATAAATGTCTTGATAACTATATTTGAAGATGATAAATGTCTCAAATTTATTTGTCGGACTTGATCTGAAAAGTGTCCAAATTGGCTTAAAATAAGGGAATAGTTTCCAATATCTTATCTTTCACAAAAAACAACTTTGATTTTAGCTTGCACAAATATTTTCTCAAAGTATTTGTTTTTACCTCTCATTTTCCTCATTATAGGGAAAAATCGCCTTATTTAACTGAGAAATAAATGAAAAATTCCTAATATTTTATTGAATATGAAAACTCATCTTCAGCTTTTCTCGTGAAGTTGGCGGCTTAGAACATCGATCATCAAGACACCAAAGCGCGCGAAGAATTCTTTTGTATACTAACTTACAAACCTATCACCTGTTTGAATTCATTATTGCGAGTTGGGACTCCAGCTTTCAAACCTCCTTGGTATTATTGGTCCATTTGAAATTTACATTGTTCCATCTACTTACTAAGTGGTATGATGAATTACAAGTAGGCAACATATGGTTTGTGGGTTTACGACTTTGATGATTGGTGGTACATTGTGAAGTACAGTCGGCTGTTGCTGACTAGGTATTATTGAAAGATACGTGGAATAATTTAGGGCATATAAGTGGGCAGCTTTAGGTTCAACAAGTTCAGTGACTGCACTGATAATTGTTCTTGGTTTGTTATTTTATGAGTAATAAAATATGATGAATAATGTCATACATAATGGTATCTGAAAACAGTGGTAGTAGTATATATATATATATATATATATATATATATATATATATATATATATATATATATATGCTATATTTTTGCTTTGTGGTCTCTTATGTTTGTAATTTTTGCATTGGTAGGAAAATTGTAGAAATGAAATCGAATCAAATCAATTTCAGTGAGTTCAGTAATTGTATGAAGCTTAATATCGGTAATTGTTCCTTTATGTATTGGTCCTTGTTTAGGTCTGTGTAGGTGATAAATCAGAGTCAAATACATAAAAGTACTTTAGTAAACGATATACACTCATGCTCATAATTATGGAATATTTTATAGACATTTTAGAAGTTGCCGTTTTTCCGTGAACGGTCCATCTGGGATAAATATTTGCTCACCCCAGGTGAAGCAATTATAATCTAAGTATTTCAGGACTGCTGAGCATTTTGTAGTGTCCGACTCGACGCTAAAACCTGTGTTTAAAAATGACGGTATCCAGAATGTTGCTGAGTCACGTGGTGGTTACGCACGTGGTGGTTAGACTTGTAGCAGACAATTCCGATGTTAATTTAATGATAAGTGACATTAGAATAAAAAATTATCAGTTTTTTGTGTTAATTTAATTAAGTTTAATTTAATACTTTTTTCCATGATTTTCGGTGAATTTAAAAAAAATAAATATATAATTGTTATTGCGCTCAAACGTATTTAATTTTTTTTTACTATAGTCATCTCATGAAATCCAAAAATTACTTCACATACTGCGTTTTTGTGAAATAAACACTTGTCTTGACGATATAGAAGAAAGAACTTAAGTATCAACAAAATATTCCATAATTATGAGCAGGAGTGTACAGTCATGGACAAAAGTTTGGAATATGTTATCCTACCGAATACATTTTTCAATCATATCAAGATCAGGTTCATTGTCCTGAAGTAAAACCAGGGGTGGGTATAGGGGAGCAGGGTAGAGGGCGACCGACCCTTATTTTTTTTTCGAACTTTTTAAAATGACTGGAATTTTACCGTTTTTCGATAATTTCGCCCAACCTATTGTTGTTGATTTTCGCCTAGTAATAAAAAAAAAAAAAAAATTACGGACAAGTGTTTTTTGTCGTTGTCGGCCCCCTGCCACCCGCTTGTCGGACGCTGTTTGGCTTGCAGTTTGGCAAATAAATAAAAAAACAAACCTTTAGTAGGCAAAATTTTTCAGGTGGATTTCGAGAACTCCACAGACTGAAGTCAGAAACAAACACTTCTTGCTGCTTCGAAAGTAAAAATAAATCAACTAAAAAAAAAATCTCCAAAACATTCTGGAATTATGAAACTTGGGCGTTAACATTCAGGTTTTTTTTTTTTGGGGGGGGGTCCAAAAGTGGGAGAGCCCACCCCCCCCCGAACACGCTGTGTTGCCGTGGTAACAATGCGTAAATACCATTGTAAACATCATTTTCTGCATTCTTCATTGTGTTCATTACTGGAATAACTGTTTTGAGGAATATAATCACGACCTTGGCACAGAGGTCCGTTGGGGCGTGATGAAGGGATCTCTGGGGGGACGGGGGGGGGGACCCCAGCTACTGCCTCGAAAGTCAGAAAAGGACACTTCTTATACATGTATACTGATTTGAAAGTAAATGATTAACTTTGATCAATATAAAAATCTCCAAAACACTTATGAATTATGAAAATTAGCCATTAACATACAATTTCGAGTGTCTAAAAATGGGTGATCACACCCGCTTTCTCACAAACAAAAGTTGAACAAGCCCGGTTGCCATGACAACAATAAAGTAGAACTTGAAAACTCAATTTTGGGGGTTCTCTTTGTGTTTATATAACTGCAAAGATGGGAGCAAATGTCCATAAGATTGAAGTAAAAGCATACTCGTATGTCCAACAGAGTGATAAAGAACCACACGCAAATTTTGAATAATTAAGGTTTTTCTATTATCATTCTGAGGCAAATCATAACTACATACTTCAAAAAAATCACAACCATTGCATGGGAATAGTGATTACAGAAGAAAACTGAATTAAAAATAATGTATCCATATAATCATAATAAAAAAAAATGATTTTTAGAGGTAATTCTTAATTATTTTCAATTAATTATCTGGCGCCCTCTTGTGTGGGATAGGATATTTATGTGGTAAATATCAGTTTATTGTGGCATTTTGGACCCTTTAAATACGACAAAGATGTAACTTTTACACAATAAATGTGTTCCATAATTATTTCAGATGTGTGATAACTCAAATTGGATGCATTTTCACTGATAAGTACACGATTATGGAACCAAACTATAAAGAGTGGTTTATCATTTTCTTATAATTTTTTCCATATTTTATCACATTTTGACAAATACAGCTCGATGTGGCAACCATCATAAATGTTGATGATTTTTATTGTAGAGCGTGACTTTCTGTACATCTGTGCCAAATTTCAGGTTAATTGACTCACAAATGTATTACGAAGGGAGCAATATGCCCCCTTGAGTCAAAACGGGTCAGAATAGCTTGGGGTTGATGGGATTAAAGAGCCTCCCGCCAGGAAATGATGGTGGGGTCTGAAAATTTGAACCCCGTCAATTTCTGATAGGTGAGACCCTATAAAAGCCAAAACATAAAAAAAAAATCAATTTTAGCACAAAAATCCTACGGGAAATGTATCCTGAGCATACTATAACACACTACTTATCACTTGATCAAATCAACTAATCCTGGATCTAAATCCATTTAACGGCACTAGAGTCAAGTCAATGTGAATTCGTTTACGAAATATGCAACCTGAACAACTGACGAAAAGACAAAAGTTCACTTGTGTCTTTTCTTAGACGAGCAAAAATAAATTCAAAATTGCAAGTTTTCAATAGATGTTAGAAAAATAAAATTTAATGGATATGATTAATGTGTGAACATCTACTCCATAAGAAAAACAAAAGCTATACCATGCGTGATTTTGATAAACGAAGACACCAATGAATAGAACAATTACTGAAAATTCAACTCTTCAATAAAATCGAAATTAAATGAAAGCTTGATATGTTAGCAAATGTGTTTTGAATATGATGATTATAGTCAAACTCGTCATTAATTTACGAAAACACTTCAAAATTTTACTTAAAATAACAATACCACATTACTTTGCAAACAATCAGGATGCACCAGACTGTGACTGTGCATCTACATGTAATTATTTTTTTACATCGATCCTTTTATAACTTCATATAGGTCTCTGAAATCAATGAATCATTCATTTATTCATATTGTCCGCTTCCAAGATTATAATACAAGAGAGATGTTAACAAAATTTGCACATCGTTTACAAAACTTGCTTCCAAAAACATGCTTACAAACCCATATACATGCAAAATAATATATATAGAGTTAGCATATAACAAAAGAGTAAATAACGTTAATTGCATTGAAGTTGTCTATTATACACAATATGCAAATCACTCAACTAATATCCACATGACAAACCAATATTAAATATAATCAAGAATCCATAATGATATTATTTGTGTGTATTTTAAATGATAAGATATAAAAGGAAATTGCAATATATCAGTCTGTCATTATAGAGAACAATCATTATCCGTAGTAGGCAAACAGAAACGTAAACCCCCTACCTTTGGTAACTGTTAATATTGGGCACTGAAATCGCAAATCTTTTATTTCCTTTTAAAATTTCATTCATGCAGAAAATCTGATTTCTGTAGTCATATAATTTTTTTTTTCATGTCGTACTTTCTGGTAACCTTCTGCCTGTAATAGAAACGTAAAACTCCCTATCACTGGTAACTGTTTAGATCGGCCATTGAAATTGCAAGTCTTCTATTTCGTTTAAAATTTCATCCAGAAAGTCTATTTTACTATGAAGCCCTGTGAAGCGATAACTATATTTTCAGTCATACATTATGGCTACCTTCTGTCCCTGTGTATCAGTATAGAGAACAGTCCTTATTCGTAGTAGGCAAATAGAAACTCAAAACCACCTACGTAGCTTTAGTAACTGTTGATATCGGCCACTGAAATCACAAATCTTCGTTTCAAATTTCATCCAGAATGTAGTCAGATATATCTGTAGCCACAACTTTATTTTATGTCGTACATTATAGTTATACATTTGTCTCTAGATACAATATCAGTCTACTAGAGAACAGTCATGTAGAAGGCCAAAAAATATTAAAAACCCCGATCTTACTCGCTGTATATCGGCCACCGAAGGCGCAAACCTTCTATTTCGCTTAAAATTTCATCCAGAATGCAGTCTGATATTTATGTAGCCATAACTTCATATAATGCCGTACATTCTAGTCATATCTGATTATATTTTTGCCTTTGGGTGTGATATCAGTTTATTTTTTAAAACAGTCATTATCCGTAGTAGGGAAACAGAACCCAGGCCTACGCAGCTTTAAGTTTTTATGTCGGCCACTGAAATCACAAATCTGCGTCCAGAAAGTCTGATATCTGTGTAGCCATACATGTAACTTTATTTCATGTCATACATTCCGGTGATCTGGTTACATTCTGTCTCTGGATACACCCTAAAAACTGAAATGCTATCTCAATATTTAAAAGGGCCGAGTAGTAACCACACTTTCACAATGATATATTTTAACCTTTAAAGGTTAGTGACATGATTAGGAACACTTGAAAATGCCTCAAGAACCAAATGAGTTGAAATGTATACCAACTATACACTAGCTGGAGTGGATCTCCCAGCTGGAAGGATTTGTCTGTAATTTGTCTACTTAAGGAGAATCAAGAATGAACACACTGGTACTTTATTTTTATCCGGGTACGATAAAAAAACAAGACCCATAGAGAGCCACACAGCAGGTTTGCCTGCCACGAGGGACAAAGACGTTAGTTATTCTAGAAAGAGTCAACGTTTGACTACAAGATTTTCACAGGATAATCCTGACAAAGTTTACTTGATTCTAGAGTTGTTTCAGCCCAAGTTGAGGACTACCCCCAATCATGTCATTTACCTTTAACCAGCTGGATCTGACACTTAATGTTGAGTGTTTAATCTAACTGGATAAAAGTTTGGATATAACATTGATATAAGTATGGATATAACATTGATAAAGTGTGGTCACTCCTCGGCCCTTTTAAATGTTGAAATAACATTTCCATTTTTAGAGTGTATGATATCAGTCTATTTAGAGAACAGTCATTATCCATAGTAGGCAAACAGAAACGTATATACGTAGCTTTATAGTAACTGTTTTAATGGGCGCAAATCCACGAAGAATTCTATTCATGTTGGAGGGGGACACAACAATAGGGCCCCCCCCCACTTGAATAGAATTCCTGCGTGGATTTGCGCCGATGACTGCTTTTATCAGCCACTGAAATCGCAAATTTCTTCCAGAAAGTAGTCTGATATCTGTGAAGCCATCACATAACTTCATAACATGTCGTACATTCTACAGTAGTTATACTTCTGTCTCTGGATGTGATATCAGTCTATTTAGAGAATAGTCATTATCCGTAGTAGGCAAACAGAAAGGTGCAGACCCCGGCTAGCAAGAGACCATTGACGGCTGCGAATATCGCCCACTTAGGATGTTCCGCCGCAGTGACTTTGTCTTTGAGTTCTTCCTTCTGCGCATCCTCTGCGGCTAAGGCATCCTCGTCCATTGGTGAGCCACTGATTCCGCACAGAATGTTCCATGCTTTCCACTTGAAACCAGTCCTGGTCTGGGCTTCTAAAATGGATGAAACAATGAAGCAGAAGAAACATTCTTATAAACAGCATTTAACCAGATTTGTTTGTTCATATGAAAAAATCAATGAAATGCATACGCTTACCGGAGTTTCATACAGTAATCATTTTACCAGAAATATTTCTTCTGGTAAAAGTTTTGCAATGGTGTCCTGATCTTTGAACGTAACCATAATGCTGAAAAGAGTACAATCGAATACTTAAAGGCTAGTGACATGCTTGGGAACACTTCAAAATGCCTCAAGGACCAAATAAGTTTGAATATATGCCAACTATACAGCACCCGGAGTGGTTCTCCCGGTTGGAAGGATTTTTCTCTAATTTGTTTACTTATTGAGAATCAAGCATGAACAAGACAGCAAAAAGTCGGTGTTGAACCGAACACTCCAGGTAATACGGGACAAATTAGATGCTGATGTTGAATTTTGGTGTTTTTAACACCTAATGGTGATTATTGTCACACTCATTAGTGTTAGGATAAACCACATGGTTGTAATTCTGACACCCGGGGTTGTGGTCTTGTATTAACATTAGGTGTTAATTTGAACACCTTATGTTATTTTACCACTTTGAGGATTACTTTCACACTCGTTAATGCTAGGGTCAAAGTCCTGGGTGTAATTCTGACACCCAAGGGTGTGGTCTTATATTAACACCAGGAGGGTTAATTTTAATACCGAATCTTTTGATGTGAATGACAAACTAAATTCCAGACTTACTTAGCGCAGCATCTCTCCGCTTCTCTTCCCTAACCTTCTCATTATCCTTTTCTTTCTCCTCGGCTTCTTCGGACATAGGCGCACGTGGCATCTTGGAATGTCTCGTCCAGAAGGTTAGCCTCACCAACTGCCAAGGAAGTTTGATCATTTGATTGATTCCATTTATTGTGTAGTTTTTTTTTTCAGCTGCTAAGTTTTTTTTTCAGACATGATTTAATACAATAACAATAATGTTAGCAAGTCATATTTTTTTTCATAATATAACACAATTTGGATTCAATGTATGCTATGAGAAAAAACATATTAAACACAAATATGAACTACACAACAGCGAGACTAACAGCTATAAGGCTAGCTTAAAAGCCAGTTCCGACAGACCAAAAACAATAAAAGGCAAAACATAACAAAAGCAAAAAACAAAAACAAAAACAAAACCAAATGCTAATGAATAGTGCTATTACAAACAGCAGAAGGAATAACAGATTATAAACGCTATCGATTTATTATAATTATTAGGGTAATTGCTGTGGCATAATTGCACAGTATTAAAATATAGACAACTTGCCGCATGCTAATTATTAAACATAGGATATTAAAACATTAATATTGAAACTATGGTAACAGTCTTTCGGTTGCCGGTGTATTGGTCAAAAGTACATCTATAAATTATTATTAACTGTCGTTTAGTGGGATACGGCTTACAACAAGAAAATTGATTGACTAAGTATTGCGGTGAATTAAGAATTTCTTTTATCCATGCTTTAAAGGAGGTAAAAGGGAATGACAGTTACGTTTTTCGGGGGTGGGGGGGGGGGAGGGGGGGGGGGGGGGGAGGGGGGGGAGGGGGGGGGGGGGGGGGGGGGGGGGGGGGGGGGGGGGGGGGGGGGGAGGGGGGGGGGGGGGGGGGGGGGGGGGGGGGGGGGGGGGGGGAGGGGGGGGGGGGGGGGGGGGGGGGGGGAGGGGGGGGGGGGGGGGGGGGGGGGGGGGGGGGGGGGGGGGGGGGGGGGGGCGGGGGGGGGGGGGGGGGGGGGGGGGGGCATTCAGGTTAGGGAGTTCCACACGCTGGTCCCAGTGTTGTCTTATTAGACTTATGCGCCAAAGTTGTAATGGGATTATGTAAATTGAAGTCGTTTGCACGTCGGGTAAGAATAAGAATGAAGCTTTGGCTTGTACTTGAACATTGCTTAGATATGATCAAACAAGAAATAGTAATCCAGAAAAGTGTAGAGCAAAAGTCAATAGTGCCGTCAAATTGCACAAAGGTAAACTCCACCTCAACAAGCATTCAGGAATTTGGATAGCCGAATCTTTTGCATTTTCAGTACAAATATGACTTTCTATATTTTCATAGCATATTGTATTTCATTACTATGCTTTTGTGTATGGTGTCTCGTACTTGACTATATTATTTATTGATAGTTATTTTTAATCAATGTATCTTTACTTATTGTTTTGTTTGTCGAAATGTACGAAAAAAAGAGCAATTGAAGTTTGCAAAATCGTGGATTCATCGATTTTTGACACATATTTGGGGGCAATGTAGTGAGGAATTATTTTTTTAATGAAATCAAAAAAGATCTTAGCTCCAAGTACATTGCACATTATCTATTAACCTCTATCAATTTCACGATATCGTGGCGATTTTTTGCTATACCTTGGAAAGAATTTTTTTGCAACGAAGCTGCTGAGTTAATAAAAAAAAATCCCCAGATATTTTCATTGGCCATCAATCAGTTCGCGCGGTCACAATTGCACATGCCACCACAGACACACATGTCAGCTAACCACTTTCCTCTGTACTACTTTTCTTTTTAAACAATGTTGATTTAATAATATACCATTCATTTAGGTTCTATATGGCCCACCCCATTCTATTATACATGCATCTAATGTGATACAAATAAGACTAATTTATATTCTGGCCGTCCGTCTCTTCAAGCCTAGCTTGTTTGGCGGGTGCCTTCTAGCCATTTTTTAAAAACTATATTCTGCTACCTAGTATACCCTGGATCGCTCATGACGATTATTTTGGTTTATGTAATGTGTATGTATTATATATATATTTAAGTGTATGATATGCCTTTGTAATTGCATTCACTGTGTATTATTTAAATTGTTTGTTTTATTCGTACACTTGTATTTGCTTAGTCCATGTTGAAAATTGAAGAAAATAAATCTTTCCAAACAAACAAAACAAAATGGAAATATTCATTTTACTTGCCAACACAGTTACATTATAACGGCCAATACTTTTACATCAATTTCTGCACGTTTTCTTATCTAGCAAAAACGTACCTTTGTGAGGTGCGAATTAGGTTCTTTGAGAGCAACTGAAGAGACTATCATAAGGAAGGCATGCAGACGTACAGGAAGGCAGCAAAGTGCAGATTAGTGGAAGTTTTTTCCAGAAAGTTTGGTCTGTGTCCTCTTTCTTGTTCGCCAAGAGGGCCACTCCATAAACGAAATCCAAAATAGACCGACACAGTCGATAAGGAAACCACACTACGAGTCCCCCAAAACGCTCCCTATGAATAAATGAAATATGAATAATTTCATAAATTGGTTGATTTCTGTTAGAATGATTAAGAATAATACGACGCCGTACACAAATCTGTCACGATTTTAGGCAGAAAATTTCTCCACTGAGAATTTTTTTGATGGATCGTCTTTTCAAAGAACTTGACTTATTTCTAACATCTTACTTTATTGATAGTACTTTTGATATTAATATTAAATTTAGAAGTTAAAATGGACCCAACAGTTACCTCGTAATCAAACAATCTTCAACATCTTTGCCTAAATTCGGGTTTACACACTACGAATAATTTCAACCCTTTCTATCTCATTTTTATTTCTATTTGCTACAAATCAGGTTAGCATTAGCATGCGACCTGGCATTAGTTACCAATGCTTTATTGCTTACCGTTTCATTCTATCCTCTCCCAATGCGATGGCAGCTGCAGAACACGGCAAACCACAGAGGCGACAGATAGGACAGAATCGACTGAATAGTACACAAGAGTTCGCCATGACCCGTATCTAGGATCCTTTGGGATGGACGGACGAGACAGCAGCCCAAACCCCTACCCTCCACCACGGAGGAAAATGTATGTTTCGACAGCAAAATCGATGAGACGACTCGTTTTTTAAATCGGCATCATTACC
>JZLH01S0187513.1:0-13955 GCA_001188425.1 Eucidaris tribuloides | reverse complement strand
GCCTTACTGTCCCTGTGGCTCACCATATTAGCTCTCTATCCGTATAACCGCACAGGCCATGGTAATGGATGTGTTCTTCAGCATGAGGTCACAGTTGGCTATGACTTACACTAGAACATCTGTGTTTGGGGAGAAGAAACATCTGTGCATTTGGTGATTTTCGCTGTGCAAGGACTACCTGGTAGACGGCAGTGTGTCCGCTTCTTTATATTTGTTGTCCTGGAAAAGCAATGAAGAAGCAGGCGCGGTTCTAGAGCAAAAAATTTTTGGGGGGGCTACATGGGGGGCTTGACGGAAAGATGCGAGGGAGCGAAGCGACCGAGCGGTGCACGTGCTGCACGATGAAAATATATTGTCTCCTAGCTATAAGACAGCTATACAGTTATGTATATTAAGTTAAACCAGATATCATTATCTTTTAAACCAAGAGTTAACATAATAACTTTTCAAACATTGTACATGAACATAAACTCTCTGGATATCCAAACATCCAGGTACATTATCTTAAACAAAATTCAATACCTAAAACATACATATTATACAAACAATGTAAACATAATAATAATATTAATAATAAATAACAAGATAGTTAACATCTTTGAAATGCACAATTACATATAAAACATACACTTAGCATCAGGGTACTCCTTTAATCTAGAAGACCATTACTATCAAGGCTAGAACTGCGTCGGAGATTCTGTATAAATGACGTAGGTCAAGTTACTTGCTAGGTCGTAAAGTTTCAGCCATGGAATTTTCATTGACTAGGCTGGTGGAAAGTTTTATGACTTACAGGTGTTTCTTCATATAACTGGGAAGGATCAGGTCATGACCCAGTGACTCTGTATACAGTACAGCTTGGTTATAAACAATAATACAAGAGTTGTAACTGTCTAATTCTTCCTTATTGTAAGCTATCATTACTGTTGTTGTTATTATTACTATTATTATTATTATTATTATTAATATTATTATTATTATTATTATTATTCTAACCCAATTTTCCTTGGGGTTACACCATGGAAACGGAATATTATGGCAATAAATCAGGTAAAAGTATTGTGCATCAAACTACATGTACTTCCTCAATTTTTTTATCATTGCCCATGAAATTTGGCACACACATTTATATTAGGCTGAAGTTGTGCAAGACACTTTTTTGAATGTGTCAGAAACTTCGTTGCCATGGAAACGGTATATTATGGTAATAAATCCGTTGGAAACTTTGCGGATCAAACTTCTTCCTCAGTTTTTTTTTACCAATGTTCATGAGATCTGACACACACATTGGTCTTGGGCTTAAAGGGAGAAGGCACCAGCAACTAACAGGCCTAAGTTAAGAAATAAAGAGGCATTGAGAGTATTGTGAGAATTATGGTATATGGTGATAAAGACAGCCTAAATAAGGGCTATTGTGTGACACTCACACTTAGCAAGGCCCTATAAATTAGTTAATTTGTGTTTATTTTATGTCTTTGCAAGCCTTGTCTTAAGATAAACTTGCAGAAACAGTCATAGGGGGGAGGAGCTAATCGATTCAAACAGTGCATACATTACTGCGGCGTGACTAACACACGTCCGGTGGCATTCGTCGGTCATGCTTGGTCAGTTTCAGCAATGTGTACGTGCGATCTGATTGGTTGCCAAGAACTCAAATGTTTTCTTAACTTATGCCTGTTAGTTGCCGGTGCCTTCTCCCTTTAAGATCTGCAGGACTTATTTTTCAAAAGGGTCGGAAACTGCGTTGCAATGAAAACGGCATATCCTGGCAATAAATCACGGACGGGATGGGGCAGGCGTTTAATCACCTTAAGCGATATCTCTAGTATAATTTTAGTGTTCATGTATTGGTTTTGGTCACTTTTCCTTCTGTTGGAAGCATCTGTACAGAACTTATCTCTATCGGTATCTGGCATCTGCCTTCATGAAGACTTGCAGCCAGGTTGCTTTTCCTATACGAGAGAACCTGCCAGTATCGTCAGATCCAGTGAATGCATGAAGGCTGGCACAGTTTTTTGCACGTGCTGCACGCATATTAGCTCTCCTATCCTATCTCCGCACAGGCCATGGTAATGATGTGTTTTCAGCATGAAGTCAGTTGGTATCGACTTACACTATAAAAATCTGTGTTTGGGGAGAAGAAACATCTGCGTGCATTTGGTGATTTTCGCTGTGCCAAGGACTACCTGGTAGACGCAGTGTTGTCCGACTTGCTTTATATTTGTTGTCCTGGAAAAGCATGAAAGAAGCAGGCGCGGTTCCTAGAGGCAAAAAAATTTTAGGGGGCATACAGGGGCTTTGACGGAAAGATGGGCGAGGGAGGCGAAGCCGCCGAGCGGGGGGGAGGGTGTGGGAGGGGGGATACCCACCTCACCCACTGCGTAGGAACTTTTTAAAAATACACAATAGAAAAGACGTAGATTCTGGCAAGGTAAATTAATATTTCGAAGGTATATTTTATGAATATAAATGGGAGAATTATTTTCCGAAAGATTACTGGAAGTATGTGAAAACTGTAATTGGCAGTGATAGAAGGATACGACACCCGTGCAAAAATGATATGTTTTAAGCAAGCATGTAAGAACCCAACAAAACCATTAAAACCATACAGCACCGATATTCAATTTTGCGGCGCACCTCTCTTCAAAATGTCCAACGTATATTGAAAATTTTTGCGCGCCAGTGCGCGCCGAACATATTTGACACTCTGCTAAAAGCGCCAATGAAAATCTTTGACAAAACATAACTGTTTTTTGCCCCCTCCCCCCCCAAAAAAACTGATAAACTGAAAATTATAACGTTTAAAAAGCTGCGTAAGCACTGCAAAAAACATTCATTGTATCATTACCTCACGCCAAATGAAAATATTGGGTATGATCATACAATGACATATTGTGTTGCTCCCCCGACCTCCCCCACAGATCAAAAAAATGACGAAATTGAAAAATAATATGTTTCACAAGCAACATATAAGCACTACAAACCATTACACCTACAGCACATGTTTTATGTTTTTTTGTTTTTTGCTTTGCGTGAAAAAATTAACATAATGTATTACTGTACTGTAATTTTTGCGCGCGTAAGCGCGCGCGAAAATTTTGACATTTTATTACCAACACGAATGAAAATATTGGGGCAAAGGTACTCTTTTTGCCCCCCTCGGCCCTAAAAAAATTGATTTAAATTGAAAGAAAAATAATGTTTAACCAAGCAATGTAAGACACTACAAAACCATTAATAACCTATCACAATGTTTTGGGGTTTGTTCGGCTGCTTGAAAGAGAAAAAATTGTTAACATATGTATTATGTACTGGGCAATTTTTGCTGCGGCGAAGCACGGCCGAAACGTTGACATTTTCCTGTACTTTTGCCCTCCTCTCCCTACAAAAAAAAAAATGACATAATTGAATCATTCTTAAAACGTAATGCAAGAATAAGCACAAAGTACTTACAAAACATTACACCAATGTTCAATTTTTGCACGCTTTGAGAAAAAAAACTGTGGTCAGCAATATATGTCGCGCCGAAAATTTTGAAATTGTTTTGCCCCCCTCTTAAAAATATGGCAAATTTAATTCATTCTTAAAAAGCGTAATGCAAGAATAGCCGCAAGGAACTACAAACCATTGAACTATTACACAATAAGTATAATTGTGTGGGCAACGCCTTTGCATCGAAAAAGTTGCTAGGTTATATAATATGGCAATTTTGCCGCAGGAGCGCGCCGAAAATTTTGACAAAAATTTGTTTACGCCAATAAAAAATATTGGCCCGCCAGTTATCAGAAAAACTGTTTGACGCACCTGGCGTCTGTGCCGTGATTGTTTTCTGTGAGCTTTTATTTTCAATTCTTTGATTGTTTTTGGCTGCTGAATGGGGGGGGGGGGGGGGGGGGGGGGGGGGAAATGGCCCTAGTAATGTCCTCCCCTGGCTAACACTAGTGGTATATTTGATGAGAATTACGATTTACAAAAAGAAATGTTCAGGAAGTATGTGAAAAATTGTAATTGGAATATTTATACTTGCTGAGAGGGAGGAGGAACCTGCGGCAAGATGTTTTTGAAAATACAACCGTAGCAAAGATTAGTGTTTCTAATCACAGTAAATACATAATTTTAAAGGTATATTTATGAAAATTATTATAAGGATTGATTTTAGGGATTTCAAGACAATGTACAGGTAAGTAGAACTATGTGAAAAAAAATGGAAATAGGTAGTCGAGGGAGCGAAGCGACCGAGCAGGAGTAGGAATTTTTTGGAAAATATATGTTAAAAAGAAGCGTTTCTGGGCATAGTAAATACGTATTTAAACATTTTCGTTACGTCTTTCTATCAATATTTCATCTATGCTTGATCACTTCAGTTTATATATTAGTATTTTCATTTAAATTTTTTTGTCCGAAAATTTTTGGGGGGGCTTGAGCAATTTTTTGGGGGCTTAAGCCCCCCAAAGCCCCCCCGTAGAACCGCGCCTGTGAAGAAGTGATGACCATTTTGTGTGATGTACTGTTGTACTCTAGAGTCTTTGCACAAGATAGTCGGTCACGTCAGTCTTCGTCTTGCCATGTGAAAGGAACCTACTCGTTGGGATGTGTTTTATGGTGGTGTCATCTCTGACGTGAAAATGGATAGCAAGGTGCTCTTCCTTGCCTTCTTTTATCCATTGTAGCACTCTTCATAGAATCGTCACTGAAAATGTCAAACACATGGATTACTTCATTGTAATCTTGAGTGAGGGACATTAGCCTGTAGTTCAAGTAATCACTGAGATTTTAACCGTCAACATGGTTGCTGATTTCCTGGCCGTCTTCTGCAGAAGAACCATTCTATCTACCAGGGCTATCTTGCGGCTTGGAACAAGTGAAGTGGTGTCCATGTTATCGTGTAGCTACTGTTCTACTTGTGGACTTTCTGTTGTTGCCAACTTGTTGAGGAGGTGGATCAACTTTGATTTGTCCAGGCATGGCAGGATTGTACCATCTTGAGCAAAAAGGGCTCTTGGTGTCAGAGTGAATTTGTGATTCCCAATGGCCTCTTTCTGGTTGATGTGTCTGCTAGATCTGGCCAGGACCATCAATCTGCAGTACAAGTCCTTGGTCTCCTTCAGATCAATGGTTTTGTATTGGAGATTTACTGCGGTTTTCCTGTTTGCAGACATGAACATCTTATTGTTTTCCTTCCTTACTGGTGCCCATAGCCTGACATCAATACAGCTTTTAACCTGTCACATCTGCATTCAATATCATTGGTATGTACTCATCAGGAATTTAGGTGTGAGTGATCACATTGTGCAGCTCATCATCTTCAAAAGCAAATGGCCGGTTTCCATGTTTCAGTATAGCTGAGATGATCTTGTCGATAGATTCGTGCTCTTTCTTGACAGCACTTGACCCAAGGTCACAATGCTCTCTGGTTTTGTCAGGCTCTAGAACTGACACTTAATTGAACTCTTTTGCAACACGGGAAAGTTCTGGTTTGACCAGCATTGTGACTAGCATTGGCATTGTTTGAGATGCCAACGAGTGCAGAATGAATTTTCCTCAGCTTGTTCAGATGCTTGCATGCGTGGTCTGCCCCGATGGATACAAATGGAGTGTCATTTTTCTTGACTGTAGTTGTTGTCTGATTGCAGCTCTTTCCATGGTTTCAGGGTGATTGGTCTGCAGATCATGCATGTCTGCGATGTATCAAGGCCAGATTCACTTGTATCTAATTCGGTCAAAGGCAACAAAGGAGCTTGCTCAACTGCTCTCCGGCTTGGAAGTAAAGCTCCAGATCATGCAGCATTCCGAGTTGCAGCACTAAAAACAGGATTGTCTCTACTCGATGTAGGTAGTTCATCATTGCCTTGAACATTGCATTTTTGGATCTCTGTTTCTGCCATTCTTGGGAAACTGTGAAGACATCAGCAGTGGTCAAGGCCTCAAGAAGGATATGGTGTTTGCTTGTTTCACAGGGTCAGCTTTTGTGTGTTTGCTCCCATCAGAGCAGGCAGCTTCAACTCCCTCTGTTGCCATCAGACAGACCTCTTCGGAAACCTCTTCTTTTTGTAAACTGCTGCTATCGTTCCGTGCATGGGTTGACGTGAATGCTGCTGATTTCTTTTGACTTGAAGTTAACCTATCGGTTAGATTTTAATCCATACGTTATGTTCTGGCTCACGGCGAGTGCTGCTCCGTTAACAACTGTGGTCCTCTTCTTAGTTTCTAGGCTGTCAGTAGGTCCTATCATGATACATCAGATCGTGGTATACAGTTCAGCTGGAATTATCATAGATGTCACTGGTGACCTTTAAGATGTTTGTACTAATGCCTACCTTGGTAAAGTTTGTGATGCTTTTTCTTATCACCTGTGCTGCTCTGTAGATTGTCTTCATGTTGTCCTCTTCTTCATCATTATACTCCATAATGGGCCCTGCTCCGTGGGTCCAAATGGGGACCACGTGTACCATTTCAAGAACCCTATCCCCGCCCCCTAAGGATCATGCATTTGGAGAATAGAGAACAGCTAAAGACAGGACTTCAGGTGTGGAAAGGCGTTGGGAATCTTTCCTTTCAGCCACTAAATTTCTATTGAATGAATGTACATGTACATGATTTTCAAACCTTCTGTGCCTAGCATATTTACGTAAGTGTTTCAATATCTTCCATAGATAGGTATGTAGGTATGCTGATTTTCCCCAAGTTAAATTCTAGCGTTTATTTTTATAAAATTAGGTGAAAGCCAATTATGTCTCGCCCTATTATGTTAACATTTGACCTTATTTGACCCAATTTAACGTTGAGGTCCTTATACATGCTACAGGGCATCTACCATTTACAAGTTCGATACAGATGGGTTTATACCAACCCCAGAGGAAAATCATATGACCTCATATTGACCTACATATGCGACCTTTGACCCTCAAAATAACATTAAGATCCCTGTTATGCATCTACCATCCAAGTTTGGTTACAAATAGGCTGGTGGTTAGAAAGTTACCTAGCTTTTGGCCCTTATGGGCCCTGCTCCCTCGGTCTCCAGGGGGTCCAGTGTACCATTTCAAGAACCCTCTATCCCCCTAAGGATCATTCCCACCAAGTTTGGTTTAAATCCATTGATGTGCTTTAAAGAAAATGATGTAAATGTGAGTTATACCCAGAGGGCCCTCCCCCACCCTGGGGCATTGCCATGAAGAACAATAATTCATCACATAAAGAGGTATCTACACACACAGTGTCTTAGCTGATTTAGCTAATATATTTCTAGATCTAGAGAAGAAGATGTTTGAAAATTACATACTTTTTGCCCTTTATAGGGCCCTGCCCCTGGCCCCCAGGAGGGCCAGGTGTACTATTTAAGGAGCCTTGAAGCCCCACTTCCTAAGGATCATTCCTGTCAAGTTTGGGCTAAAAGTTTCGCACGATGGACGACAGACAAAAAGCGATCGCAATAGCTCACTTGCACCTTCGGCTCAGGTGAGCTAAAATTGAAATACATTGGAAGTTAATTTCCGATATCTAACAAAATTGAAGGCGTGGCATTTGTTTTGCATGCTTTAAAATTGATTGTGTGTGCATTGCCGTACAGAAGAAAAATACCAGTTAAGATCATTCAGCAAAATATAGAAGATCGAACCTCAGTTTTGTCAAATCATAGTTACCTTATTTTAAAGGAGTTGACGAATTTTATGCAAGATGACATGCACATTAATATTCATCAATCAATTTTGAATATGCCCAATCACGTGCGTGATTGCCATAATTTATTGTTTCCATGGCAATGCAGTTTCTGACACATTGAAAAAATGGGTCTTTCACATCTTCAACCCAAGACCTATGTGTAGGCCAAATTTCATGAGCAATGGTCGAAAATTGACGAACTCGTTTCCATGGCAACTCAGTTTCTGACATGTTAAACAAAATGTGTCTCACACATCTTCATCCCAAGAGCAATGTGTGTGCCAAATTTCATGAGCAACAGTCAAAAATTGAGAAAGTAATTTGATCCGCAAGATGTTTGCCTGATTTATTGCCATAATATGCCGTTACCATGGCAACGCACTTGTTAACACAATCGGTGCAAATGGAAAAATTGTTTTTCTGATTGCTCATACAATAAGCTTTCCAAAAATATAAAGTTTTCAGACTCTCCATAAAAATCCGGCGAAAGTTAAAATCCGAACATAGTGAACCGGACTATATAAACATGATTGGAATCCACAAAGGGTGCAATTTTATTACGATCACGTCAAAGATGGGCGCCTATTCACAAGCCCTCCATATACGGTTGATTTTCATAGCTGTTATGATGTGCCCTATTATATTGATTAAGATGACTAAATATATTGGTTTATCATGTTTTCAGGCCATTAGCAAACATTGCCTTCGAAATTTAGAATTTGGCTGGTTTGCTATGGTAATAAATTCAATTCATTCATGTATTCATACTGTCAAAATTGTTGTTTCAACGCTAGCCGCTTAGTACTTGATACAGATTTCTGTCATTTGATGATCGCTATGTTCAGGACAGATTTCCAACAGACTGCAGTACATGTTTGATAGAAATAGTCGGGCTGACTCTGTAAGCCTTTAGTCAAATAACTGATTACCAGTCTACATTGCGGAAGTTTTGGTGTGCGTGCATGCATGCAGCGTGCGAAAGGTCGTATCGCCGGATCAAAGCAATTAAAATGTGCATGCGTGCATGTTGTTGCATGTATAATTATTCCCGAAGTTCCGTGATGTAATGTGAGTGCGGATTCAGGTCAGAGAATTAGAAAGTATCGAGTCGGGACCGACCGTTTTGCAAGAATTCTGTCACCTGAAGTCGCATGTCATTCAGTGCAAAATGGGGAGAAAGGTTACACTTGCTACATGTACCCTTAATCAATGGGCTATGGACTTCGATGGAAACAGTAAAAGAATCTTGAAAAGTAAGTCGAAGTTCAATCTAACGTCAACGTTATGCATGTGGCGTGTTGGCATGGTTGGTAAATCAAATGTTAAATCTGATGATTGATAGAGGGCGTGCTTCAATGTTTATAACATCGATTGTGTTCTAAAGAAGTTTGCATCTTCATGATCTTAACCAAAATTTATACACCTATCAATTGTAAGACGCACCCCTCGACCCCCGGGAATGGTGCGTCATGCATGGGTGGGTCATTTACCAAGAAATAATGGCCAACATCGCTATACGCCCAAACCGGAATTAGTACCGCCTAGCTCACTGAAATATAATTACCTCGCATTTGACGTACGCCCTCGCTGTTCACCATATTCATTTCATGCTGTGCGTGCTTGATGACAAGCTATCCGTGCGCGTCATTGTATAGTGATCATCGCCACGCACTGATGATCACCGTACAAATGACGCCCCGTACAATAAAACAACAAACTCACACCAGCTGATCAGCGAAGCGTAGATATAGCCCCGTGGGATTGATGAAATAAGTTATACATCCAGAGATACGTGGTTCGAATCCCGACTGAGACGACGTTCACTAAACTTGTTTTATTTTTTTAATGAAGTTGGGGGGATGATACTATAAGATCAATTACTCAATCTCCTTGTCACTGAAGCGAAGTTGGCTCCGTGAGCAGGCAATGGAATTTAAGTGAGGCAGTCTGTGCTTCGAACCTTGATGGACGCATCTCTCTTGGAACTTTTTTTTTTTTCTTTTTTGATTGGGAATGATGATAGTGAAATTACTCAAATTGCTTTATTCCGTTATAGATTTTAGCTTACTGGGATTGTTTAACAAGGTGAAATATAAAGGCTAACGCCCCGGGCGTATTTAATTTCGACCTGTACCTGTTCCTTTTAGCGCAAAAAGGCCTAAACTTTCCCATCTTCTTACCTTTTTCACATTCTAAGTTTGTATGCGCTTTCTTTGTGAAATTACTCATAGCTTTATTCCGATATGAATTCCATATCGGGATTGTTTAACAAGACAAAATAAATACACTCTGGGCGAATTTATTGCGCCTTGTAAATGTTATTTTCCTTTGTAACAATAGGCTATTGAGCTTGTTAAATTATAAATAAGTTTAATTCTGAAACTCTAATATCAAGACGAAAGAAACACACCCTAGACGTATTTATTTTTGCCTTGACTATTTTCCTTTTGGCGCAAATATACTTCTTTCTATCCAATTATTTCGAACCCATTCTAGCTTATGTGCACCCTTTTTTTAATAAATTGTGTGCGCTTTTATATACATGTAAACAACCCCAATAAGCTTAACATCTATAACGACATAAAGCAATATTTTGATTTCACTATCATCATTAAGTTGAAAATAGGAAAGACATTATTAGTGTCACTTGTGCCAAAAGGAAACAGGTTAACATTAATATGTCCAGTGTGTGTGTTTTCCCTTTGATAAACAGTCCGAACATGACGGAATAAAGCCATATGAGTGATTTCAGGAGCTTTTAAGGAAATATGCCTCCATCCATTTCATTATTTGTAATTGTATTGTATTAATCTGTTCATGTTTATAACTTGCAGAGGATGGAAATAAATGTTATTTGAATATTGAATCTTGAATCTTTCGCCTTGATGAACAATCCCAATTACATGTACATGAAATTTATAACGGAATAAAGCACTGAGTAATTCCACTATATAGTGTTTTATTCCGTTATCATTTTAGGCAAAAGAAATACACGCTGGATGTATTATTGTTGCCTTCTAACTATTTTCCGTTTGGTGCAAATGATACTTATATCCTAAACTCCTCAAAAAAAGTTTGGAAATCTGAGTTTGATGGAATATTTTTTTCATTTGGTAGCAGTAATCAATGCATGCTTGGTACCATCAGAACGATTATTTAATTTTCTTTAAAATGATACCCTATTCGTTATGATTATTTCATAGGGGGAAAGGCAGTATTTGAAAATGTGGGATAAAGTGTGAATTGAAAAGCTGCAAAATGGCCGGTGGTCATAAAAGAGTCAATACAGAACATGTTCATTTTTATGGAGTTATATCTTTTGTTCTTTTGTTCTCAGCTGGTCAGCCATGAATGTCAATTTCCAAAAGGAGCTCCTGCCACTACAAATTTTACATGACTCTGAGATTAGAGGCTTCGCAAAATGGCATAAGTTCGCTAAATCGCCTAATTTCTTATTTCCCTGTTTATGAGTGAGTTTTCCAATGTCCGTTTGCCATTGTGCATTGTAACACTAAAACTTGTGGATTCAAACAAACGTGTGCACAAGCAAGCAACCAAAGAAACAAACGAAAAAAGAAAAAAAAAACATGTATGAGCTTTTAAAAACAGATCTCAAACTATTCCGTCTTAAAGTCATAAACAAAATGAAGTGACAGGGGCTCCTTTTGAAACTGACATTCATGCCTGACCAGTTGAAAACAAAAGACATAACTCCAGACAAAACAACACGTTCCTATGGACTCTTCATGACCACCGGTCATTTTGCAGCTTTTCAATTTACACTTTATCCCACATTTTTAAATACTACCTTTTCCTTGCTGAAATAATCATAACAAGTAGGGTATTATTTCAAAGAAAATTAAACAATCTTTCTGCAGGTACCAAGCATGTCTTAATTGGTACTACAAGAAGGGAGAAATACTAGATCAAAGTCAGATTTCCAAACTTTTTTTGAGGAGTTTATTTTCAACTTCCTTCACACCTATTCTAAGCTTATCTGCGTTTTTTTTTTTTTTGGTAAATTGATTGTGTGTGCTTTCTTTTTATTAAAGCTGTTTCAGTTCTTTTTATAAATTTTGTGTGCTTTCATATGTACTGAAATCACTGATATTGCTTTATTCCGTTATAAATTTCATGTTATTCGTATACTGTTTATGAAGGGGAAAAAACAAACTGGAGGCGTTCATTTTCCCCTAGCTATTTTCCGTTTGGCACAAGTGATACTTCATTCCCTTTTTTCAACTTCCTTCTTACATATTCTAAACTTGTGTGCACTTTCTTTTAAAAATAAATTGTGTGTGTTTTTATAGTGCAATTACTCAGTGCTTTACTCCATTATAAAATTCATGTTATTTGGATTATTCATCAAGGCGAATAGACCATGGACATGACGGACGCAGGCCTCGTACAAAAAATTTTTTTTTCACTCTGCCCGCTGTCGGCAGAGTGAATTTTTTTGACTTGCCCTCAGGAAAAAGCACTTGCCCGAAAGTTCTTTTTTATTTGTCTTTTGTTTTTAATTTTTTTTGGTAGGTAAAAAATCTAATAAAGAGTCATTGAAACGACGACTGAAACATGTTAAAGAACACAACGAAAATTTATTTAACAAGTGTTTTGCATAACAGTTAACAAAAAAGAACATGGGATGATTTGTACAACTTTAAAAGTAAAACTGCTCAGCCAGCGCGCCTATTGATGCTTAGCACGGCCTGCATCAAGAAAAAAAAGAGTAAGCAAAGAACTGATCAGAGTGAACAGTGATAATGTCATCATTATTCAATTTCACGAATGACTATGAAAAACTCAATCACTATGACTGGTAAGTCTCAATTACTGTTTCAATAAATGCTTACTCCAAGGGCAGTGATATAATCTTAGGAAGAATTGGGCTGAACTGAAAATGTACGACAATGACAATGGCTTGCCACAGGTCAAAAAAAAAAAGAATACATCAAATTGATACAAATTATAATAACACTAAGCAGTATTAAACTAAAATTAATCTTTTAAAGGATAGGCCTGAATCTAATTATTCCCCAAAAATTTATTTTAATAATTTCCAGTATAACCAATATCGTTGAAAAAATATTGTTAAAAGACCCGGTACATTGTTATCGGGCAGACTCCCCAGCAAATGCGGGAAGTTGACTATCGATGCTGTAGGACTACAGGCCTTGACATCGGATTACAGTGTGTGGGACTGAAATTAACTCAGTCAATTATTGACTGACCATATGACAGTTTGAAACGATGTAAATAAGTTAAAGATATTTTTTAAAATGAACATACCTCTATCATTGGTAACAATATCAACAACAATGAATATGAATATGAATATGACTCACCGCAAAGCCAAATTTCTCTTCAACCTGTTACTTCGTACGCGATAAAAACAGAACCATTGAAAACAGGGAAAAAAATTCATTTTTTCTTTGCTGGGCTCCAAAATCAATTTTTTGTGAAAATTTCGGGGCACTTTTTGAACTTTCGGGGCTTCCATTTTTCGGGGCTAACTTTTCTCACTTCTTAATAATTAATTGTTTTATGAAGACTGTTAGCTGATAGACCACTTCCAGGATAGTAAAGTTATTTTGACTACTGTCACAGCAAGGGGGAAAATTCATTTTTTGTTTAAGGCATCTTTTTTACCCACTCAGTAAAATTTGGAAAGGGGGGGGGGGCTACTTTGGGTCTTTAAAATTGTGGGGGAGGGGGTACTTTTCACAGTAAATTAACCTGAATTGAACACAATGATACTATTTCATTTTTAGTGATTGCCTTATTAAAAGCTAAGTTTTGATTCGAATTCAAAATTCAAACTTATTTCAAATTCCAGATTAAAAAAAAACAAATACAACAAAAAATCTATAAAACAAAAATTACAGATATTTCATCAGAAAAATTTGAATTGAGGGAGACTGCATAAAACATCAGAAAATTCTGTCAAAGCAAGTAATTCCCTTGGACTGAGTCTATAAACTTCAGGAGGGGGGGGGGGATGAAAAAACCAAAACAAAGAAAAGGAAGACAAATTAACACACAAAATAAGATGGGTAACAAAACAAGAATTGAGGAACAAATAAGAAAAGAAAAGAAAAAGGAAAATAAAGCAGGAGTGGAAGGAGGAGTAAGAAGAAGAAAAGAAAGGGGGAAAAAGTAGGGGGAGTAGAATGAGGAGGAGTAGAAGGGAGAGAAAAAAAAAAGATGATGAAAAAAAGAAGCAACTTATGAAGGAAAAGAATCAGGCAAAAAATGAAGCTAAAATTAGATGGCTATAATATATTGATGTCCTA
>JZLH01S0187496.1:26269-39812 GCA_001188425.1 Eucidaris tribuloides | reverse complement strand
ATTATAAACCAATATCAAATCATTAGGAGTGAATTATCCACACATGGGATTTATTAACTACCACAGCTACAGAACAAATATCTCTGTGGAGTTGATTTCTATGTGTATATCTTCATTGTTGAATACTTGTAGCTTCCTGCTGGGTATTCCGTTGTACAATTAATTCCAAATTGGACGCAACAATAGCAACCAATCTCACGCAAACTGTGCAATGCATTACGGGATAGTATTTTGTTAAAGGAAAAGAATATCTACACATATTTCGCATCAATTTTGTTTTTCACTTTGATTTGTTATAAGGGACATATAGCTTGCTACGGGTTCACCTGCATTACAAAGATATAAAAGAGTAGAATATCAGAAACAGGACAGAGTAACATCGATTTTACTACAAAGATATAATGCTAACAATGCTGACCCAGTAATGAATAAATAACACCGCTTAAAATAGTATTCATTTTGATTTGCATGTACATGTACATGTTTGTGATTTTCCCAAAGCTTACCAATATTCAACTTTATGTCCATAATACATATTGACTTATGTGCATGACTGTACACATCTTTGTCAAAAACGACATGATCAAATATATAACATGTAACACAAACTCATTAGGTTAAGGTCAACCCTGCTTCTCTCATAACTTTCCTAAAGTTCTTAGGTTTCAAAAAAGAAATGCTATCTGTAAAATTGAAACATAAGATTAGCTCATGTGATGTATAAAGATCACATGGGACCATCCGAAAAGAAAGAATAAGAAAATGACAGTGGGTCATTTACATGTATTCCCAGTAAGGGCCACAAAATATAAGTCGGGCCTCAAAGTTGAATGGCTAGATTCCCCTGTTGCTAATTTTGCCCAAATTACAGAACTTGAGTGGTACATTGAGCAGGATTTCACAATTGTATTATGTCCTATGAAAGAATTACAAGGACGTAAAGTTGAGGAAAATGTCACACTTTGTTGTCAAACTCTGTGGAATGAACCATATGTCACAGACTTGCCTGAGCTACATATACATGTAAGTGTGGTTATATGGGTGAACTTGAATTAAAAACTCTTGCATGCAGCATTGGGTTTGCATAATTGGAATTGATGATAGTCTTTTAAGTAACACTAACAATACACTTGACACACTTAATCCACTTGTGAAATTCAATGACCCATGATGCCTTCAACAATCATCACCATTCCATGCCAAAGAAATCCTATTATCCCTGTGACTTCATTGTTTACATATACTGTACCTGTACTTGTATAAATTATCCAAGATCAGATTTTGTGTAAATAGAGCAATCATGGAAAGCCAGAGAACCTCTAGTAGTCTAGATCAAATCATGTCTCTCTTCTACCTCCGTGATCAAATACATGTTGCATACATGTACATGTAAAGCCCAAGTATAGTTTTGGTGAATCAAATTTTTTGTCAATCTTTCACAAAGTATTCTATTGTCACCCCAGACATTAGAAAACAACATCAAACCTACTGAAAATTGTTTATACAAAAGTGACAAATCATGATGTTAGGTAAAAGGAGAGCATCTACATGTAGCAATATACTGTACATTACCTATGGGAAATCTCGTACCCCCCCCCCCCCACCCAAAACCAAGATTTTACATTTTGAGAGATTTCTGAAAAGTGGGAGGGTTTAAGAGCAAGCAATTTTCACGGCATTGATGCACTGATAGACCATATATCTAAAAATATAATTGCAAATAATTTCATTTTTTACCAGTTTCCAAAACTATACCTTGGCTTTAATTTGTTCCTGATGTTTAAAGTTACAACTTTTTAAAAGAAGCAAGAAAACTATGAAATCAGATCGACCAATATTATCCTTGTCAAGACTGTAATATTAAAGGGACTGAATCGTGGCCATCGACCGGCCTGATGAGAACAAAACTCGGGGCCGTCACCCCGTTCGCTAGCTCCGTTTCGAGTTATGCATACTGTATACGCGGTGGAGTACGAGTGTTTATTTCGTTGCAGTACTCAGCGGACTGCGATGGACGCACACGCTAATATGAAAGAGCCCGAATAATCAATTCGGCACGTTTCGGTAAATTTGATAGGACCTCCACTCAGTTTGCTGCGTCTCATTGGCCGTACTGAATACACGATCTGCCAGTGCGCTGCTGCGTACATCGAACTGGTTTCGCAACACATCAACACCCACGCGAAACGGAGCTAGCGAACAGGGTGATGGCCCTGAGTTTTCAGGCCGGTCGATGGCCACGATTCAGTCCCTTTAACTTCAACATTCGGCGTGTTTCTACAGAAAATCGTTAAACGGTATTACCCGCGTAAGTATCCAGAATTCCGGAAAACTTTTCTGTAGAAACAGACGCGATACGGTTTATTGATAAACCGTATCTGACCAAATACGGTTTATCATAACCACCTTCCAGAGGTGGTTATTGCCGTGTTAATCCATTTAACTTTTCTGTAGAAACACACAGCGAAAAGCGTATCGTGTCTGGCGGAAGAGTGGGTCACCGGTGCGTGTGAAAATACGTGCCTGTGACTGCATACTTTGGACCAGTTCATATACCACAATACATTGCGAGGTTGAATTTCCCGATTTCCGATTGACGCGGTATTTGCAACAATAATCGGATTATTCGCTCTGTAGAAACAGGTTGGTTTAACGGTGATACAGTTTTTCGATTCCGGAAAAGATAAACAGTTTTCCACTATTTTTCTGTAGAAACACACCGATTGTGTGATGAACAGTGTGATTTTACAGCAGCACTGTGTCTGAGATTTCTACCCTTGTTTGGAATTTAGTGTCAAGAGTGTTGCTTGCTAAACCACTTATTGAATACTGATACTGTCTACTATCTCATTTGTCATGTTGAAGACCAAATCCCAATTCACGAGTGTATAAGAGGGCATGCAGTGTAGTGTGCAAATTATCACATTCCGTATGGCATTGATTTCCAAACATCGCCAAACTAATTCAGCGTAAAAATGCCAGACAGCTTCAAAATTCGCCCGGAGAAAGGGCAAAATCCCAGCTTTGCGGTTACACGGCCACAAGATATCAATTATGCATTAAATATCTGCACCCGTGCCGATGGATGATCGCAGACACCTCCATCCACGAGCCGTGCGGGTATTTGATTAATTATACCGACTCCTCGTATTGCCCAATCGTGACACTTCCTTCATCGTGCAAAACTACCGGTGTCGTGTGTGCAGGATTTCATGTCTGTCTCATCATCGGTATGCAAGGTTTAAACCTAATAAAGCAGACATATATTATTACCTTTGGCCAAGAAATCACAGACTTATATCAGCACAATATTATTTTCTCTCGCTCCAGAGATTGTTTGATCCAAGATGGGATAATTGCTCTCCCCTTGGGGAAGTGAAATTTATGATTAATTTCGATCAATAACACCATAACCTTTTATGCAGTATGGAGTTACAGTTTTATTGACTTGTTTTGATAATTGTGTGAAGATTGCATTTCACAATTGCATTACATGTATGTTTCAAGAACAGCTAGAATTACTAAGTTTCAGATACTCTTGGCTGTATTAAAAAAAAAATGCTGTTTTACATTTTCAGATTTATTAATGATCTTGTTTCTTGAAATACTCTTGAAAGCAAGATGAACATGTACATTATCATCAGATGTGTCATACAGACTCACACTACATGTACTTTATTGGAGATAATAGTTTTAATTAGAGTTGTATTGTTTTGTTTTATTTGGTTAATTAGCATAAAGTACATTATCAACTGGAATGCATGTAAAATGAAATTATGATTGTAATTATACAAATAATTGTAAATGAATACTGCAAGCCACAGTAATTAAATCTAGTTGAAATAAAATTTCTAGTTTGTACTTTTTGCATGTAGAATATTAATTGTTTGATAATTAAATGTAATCAAAATTAAATTTTCAAATACATGTACTTGAATTGTCATTGCGAAATGTGAATATAAGTTTTCCAGTAGAGTTGTAGAGTATGTTTGTAACAATTGGACTTTGAAGGACAGTGTACAGTACCTACGGTAGAAGCATAAAATCTGTAATTGAAACTAAACAAAACAAAATTTCATGGTGACATTTTATGTTTCATTATAATGTTTTACATGTTGTTGTTGTTCTTCTTCTTCTTCTTCTTCTTCATCTTCTAATAATAATAATAATAATAATAATAATGATAATAATAATAATAATAAAAATAATGATAATGATAATGATAATAATAATAATAATAATAATAAAGTATAATTATTATATTCTTATGTTTATTGTCTTGATGATGTGATCATTATCATCAGCAGTATAACCATTTTTATCATCTGTAGAAGTATTATTGATACTCTAAAGTTTATATTTCTCTGCTTTTGTCTTACAGTCAGCACGGAGCGTGGTGGTTTTCTAGAAGCCCTGAAGAACAAGCCTGCCTCATATCCTTTCCCCATCTTCCTGACACCTATTGCTAGATATCCTTATTTTTGGTTCATTGAACACCTTACAAATAACCTGTTGGCTGTATGTTAAAGGTAAATGACATGATTGGGGGTAGTCCTCAAACTTGGGCTGATACTACTCTAGAATCAATATAAACTTATGCAGGATTCTCTATGTGAAAATCTTGTAGTCAAATAACGGTTCACTCATTCTAAAAACAAACAATGCTCATATCACTGTTAGCATGGAAACCTGCTGTTGTGGCTCTCTGGTGGGTGCTTATTTTTAATCTAGCCGGAATGAATTAAGATACTCCTATGTTTTATGCTTGATTCTCCTTAAGTAAACAAATTAGCGACAAATCCTCCAGGTGGGAAGATCCACATTGCCTTATGAAACAGTGGTATATATTTCACACTCATTTGTTCTTGAGGTGCATTTTAAGTGTTCAAATTGATGTCACTAACGCTTTATAAACTTAAGGAGTAAATGTAGGGGTGGGGAACAAGCAAGAGGGTAGAGTGTCACTCATGACATTGTAAGTAGTGGGTCAAGTCTTAAAATTTTTGTTTGTTTAAAAATTGTACATTATCACTCTGAACTTCAATATTTTAAACAGAAAGAGGTACATGCACTTTTTAGTCAAACCATCAACATTTTTGGAAAAGGGGATGGTACTTTTTTCAGTCCAATCTCAAACTAATTATATGAAATTTAGTTTAAGGGATTATTCCATTTTTTCCCCCTCTTTTGAGATATTTTGATACCTCGACTAGTCTTTGAGTGATTTATGTGTGCCAAGGAACTTGTAGCTGTATTTGTACTCCACCATACCGTATGTCATACTTTTATTGTAGTTTTAGCCTGCGAAATCGTACGTAATATCTTACTTTTTGACCTACTTGTACTGTTTTATTTCTTTTATTTCAGCCTACCTTTCATGTGGGTCTGCTTGAAAGCATGTTTTAATTGAAGTACTTGAGTAAATAATTATTGAATAATAAAAAAAATAGATGTCTAGCTGAAATGCACTTGTTTATGATCACAGAAACTGTATTATGTATTTGTTACACACATGTCTCTTGTTTGTCCAACACATTTGATTCATTGTATTTCTCCTACATATAACCCCCCCTCCCCCCCCCCCCCCCCCCGTCGTTAATTACTGGTCTGACTGCGTCATTTAGGCCTTGAAGCCTTCATTATGTTTTCCTTAACTCCTGTGTACCATCATAGAAGCTCTCATATGTTTTATATCAATATGGTCCGTGCTGGGATTGGCTGGTTTCCACACGTATCTCATAGCAACGGGCATCACGACAAACGAGGATGTAAGTAAACACTTCTCAGAAATAATTATGTTTTTCTGACCGTGATACATCTAATGACTCTATTTTTTTTCTGTGCTCTGTTTGTTCACGTATTTCCATTTGTTTGTTAAAAGAGAAGACATTTCCCCTAGCTATTGTCTGTTATAATGCCTTTTTTCTTTAATTTACTTTTGTTTGTAAAAAAAGAGAAAATTCCCCCCCCCCACCCCCTCCCAGTCATTTTACCCTGTACGACAATGTTTTTCCATGGTCAAAACACTTACACCCAGCACTGTTGATGTATTGCTAAAACCAGACAAAATTGAACTGGTTAACTTCCTTTTGAATTGTAATGCCATCAGAATTCATCTCCTACCTAAACCATAAACTGCCATTCTGCAACGTAAGACCACCAAAATATTGACATCACTTTTTGCTTTGTAAATTAATTTGTAAAAGAATGTATTTTTGTATGATTCTATAGATGTTATTTTCATATGTATGTAAACAACAATGCACTGGTATACATGTGCGTCCAGGAAAAAAGAAACCTGAAAAACAAGCTTATGTGTGCCGAGCAATGAGGCGTATAATTGGCCAGAAATAATTCAAAAGGAAAACTTTGACTCTATACTCTTTCAGAATGATAGCGATAAGCAAACTTATTATGATGTATCTTGGAGTGACCATGACTTTGAAAATTTAAAGTTGAAAAACCATGTGTTACGCTTTCATGGCTTTGACACTGCGAACTCGATGGAAGAAGGAAGAGGATGGACAGCGCTGTGTAGTGCACAGTGTCAAGCCAAAAGGCGTAACAAATGGTTTTTCGACTTGATTTTAAGAATCAGTGTGGTACTGAAGAGATGTATGAGTGAAATATGTTTACTTAAAAGATGGGCTAGGGTATTTGCAAGTCCATTACTTTCCCTTCATTGATCAATACAGGAACGGTAGTTATTTTAGTACTTACAAAGTGGTGTGTTTGAAAGTCTGAGATCCATAGCGTCATGAATTTTTGTTTATGAGAAGAGGAACTAATAGACGACATGTTACAAGGAATTTTTTTTTTCTGGGGTGAGTTTCAATTTTTGCTCAATATGCGAATTGCGGTTACTGTGCACCGGCTAGCAAGACGAGCGGAGCGGCCCTGATTGGTCAATGCTATCCCGTGCGCGAGCTTTTGGCCTAACGCGACCCTGATCGGGACACCATTTTGAAACGCAGGTGCACGTTTGACGTCGGCCGGATTTTTATAAATTTGCCTCCTTGAGCCAATGGAAAAAGGATGAAGTTTAACCGTCCAGATTTTAACCAAAACTCAATATTTTACCCCAAGTCTCTATGAGAGGTATTTATTTATATTAATCTTCACTTTGGATATGATTTCAGCTGATTTGATTCATAAAGATGTTTTTTGACGTGCAAATGAATAACCCAATCTTTAATGTATCATTTAAAAGAGCAAAAGCCAACGTTTATTGTGAACTTACTTTAACAATCGTACGCCCCATTGCTTCCACACAATAAGCCTTTGTTTTAGGGTTCTGTTTTTTCTGGGACGCACTGTATATCCTAGGACAATAAAACATTGAATTTGAATAAGTTCCAGCAGGAATTGGCGTAATTATGCATGTTCATTTGTATAATATATCACATTGTGGTTAATTTTAGTTTCTTTCTCTTTAATACACAGATTAAAGGATCATGGTCCAAGAAGCACAATCGAGATGCATTTAATCCCTACAGCCATGGGTCAGCAATCTCAAATTGCTGTGCAGCGTTGTGTGGGCCTCAGCATCCAAGGTGAGTCTGATATTCAAATTCAGTTTTATTGCATAAATCATATCAAATATATACATCAGGCCTAAAAAAAAGTTATGTTGCCCTCAAGTGACTGACCGTAAAATGTGAAAAAAAAAATGGTTGCGATTTAATAAAAAAAAATTCTGCAGACCCAAAATATACAAACTCACAATTTTCAGGAGAAAATGTCAGATTTGAGCAAAGAATGTACCAAAATTCCTATTCAATGGCTTACAACAGCACTTTTGAAAGACCCATACAAAATATCAGGAAATTCAACTCTCACACAGTTTTGTTCTATATACTTGCACAGTACAGTATGTACATGTGTATTGGTTACCTCTAGGTTTTGCTGTCATTAAAAAAAATAAATGAATAAAAAGAAAAAATACAACTCGACTGACCACCCAGTTTTCAAAATTTTCCAGTTGAGGGCAACTTAACTTTTTTTAGGCCTCACCATAAAACTTGACAGGATAGAGCACCCCGTAAAAAACATGTATGACTTGATAAAATGGGTATTTATGTGGTACACATGGTACAGTGTACATGTATATATGAAAAACAAAACTTCACATTGTGCCTAGTTTGTCTACAAGTACACTGCTCAGAATGATGAAATACATGTTCGCATTTTTGTGGGGATTCATAAGAATTTATGAAATGTATGGCTTCTTTACGAAATTAACAATTAAAAGGAAAGTCCACCCTGACATCAAGTAGGTTTTAATACAGAGAAGCCAGTGTTCAGGCCCTGGCAATTACTTTTCAGGCCATACATTGGGCTTTTTGTGTACAAAATAGTTCATTGTAGGTAAATTTCAGGCCCTCTCATCAATTCTAACTGCATCCCTGTAATAAAATCAGGAAAGTAAGTAAAACATGTTAATGAATGTTTGACGAAAATCCACCAAAGAATAACAGAGTTATAAAGTTTCAAAATTTTGATTTTGTGATATCAAATGTGAGCATCTCCGCATATGTCATGTAATATAAATTCCAGAAATTGCCATTTTTTTATTGGTTCATGATCATTGATTTTTTTTTTCATGAAAGAATGTTTGAAATAATGTTTCTGATTATACATGTGTATGGAATGCACAGGTAAAATGATTTTCAATTTTCTGAGAAAATGGTACTTAATGGAATTTTTAACATGACAAATGGGGGAGTGGCTTGCATGTAATGTCACAAATTTAAAACTTTAACTTAAGACTTCATAACACTGTTTATTTTGTGATGGATTTTCGCCAAACCTTCATTAATATGTTTTTGTCATTTTTCTGCTTTTAATAAAATCAACTTGACGTGAGGGTGGACTTCCCCCTGTAACCTTTTCTGTATATCATAGAAAATCATCTGACATTCAGTTGTACATGTATGTTTATACGGCATTTTTTTATATGTGTTCAATACAGTGTTGATAAATATAAAACAATACATTACACTAATGAGATCAGTGTCTATTGCACCACCAAGTGTGTCCGAATCAGAATAAACTACTGTTAAACCAGAAACTTTCACGAGCATTTATCTTCGTGAATTTACAAGGAGTCAAGATTAACAAAATTATTTATTCACCAAAGTTTATGTCTACATATCCTGAAATGCCAATATTTGGTTGGTGATTCATGAAAGTTTCATGTACGTGAATTGGCTGTTGGCTCCTATTCGCGAAAGTGTCATGTCTCAAAAATTTAATGTTTGACAATATTACTGAGCATTAGTAAACAATTGATACAAACTAACAGTAGTCTCAAATTACAGACAAATCCCGAGCTTTTGTACAAAACAAATGGACTGCTTTATTTTAGAGCCTAAGTGGGGAAATTTGTGTTCCCTTGCGTGGGTATTATACATATATTTCAATAATCAAGGTCAAAAAGGGTAATATTTTATTTTTCCTGAAATGTGCCCCTTCGCCCCGATGCATAATCATGCGTAGCATCATCCCTCACGAGGAAAATCAGCTTACCTCTTGATCACACCCCCTCAAGCAAACAGACATACAGATATACAGACAGACAGAAGTCGAACGCCGCATTAGTTACCTTTCTCTTGTGGGACTCTGTCATAGGATTCAAGAACCAGCTGCACACTGGGGGATATAATATGCGTAACAAATACATCTTGTTGCCCTTTTGCTCTATT
Organism: Eucidaris tribuloides; assembly: GCA_001188425.1. Lineage (NCBI taxonomy): Eukaryota > Metazoa > Echinodermata > Echinoidea > Cidaroida > Cidaridae > Eucidaris > Eucidaris tribuloides. The sequence goes on along the minus strand of JZLH01S0187496.1, from coordinate 30,108 downwards.
GGCCAGAGGATCACACATTTTGTCAAATCTACATGGCATTCTCCAATTTCTTGGCCTTCTTTTTTTTCTTTAGAAGAGATACTAGTTTGAATGCTGGAAGCAGCATTCTACATCTTCATTTGATAACCTGATAGTATGTACATGTATAAAGCATTTTGAGGGTACTCTCCATTTTGTAGCTTGTTTTTGTATAACCTTTTTCAGAAATTTGACCAAGACAGAATGGGAGAGGTTGATGATGATAATATGTGGTTCATTTGCATTTTATTTAATCATTCTTTTTTTATTCTGTAGAATGTGGTATTTTGGTATGCAGTGGCATAGCTAGGGTTCTTTGTTGTTTTTGTTGTTGTTATTGTTGTGTTTTTTTGATGAGGAGCAAAGGGGGATATTGCATTTATTTGGGGAAAGAGATTGCCAGGGATTCTCAAAGGGAGTTCATATGAAATATAACTCCCCCCCCCCTTCCTCCAAAAAACAAAACAAAAAACAAAAAACAACAATAACAAACAAATAAAAGAACAGACAATATAAAAAGCAAACAAACATACAAAACAATCCAAAGCACCCATTGATCTGTAGGTTACCTCTTTGTTCTATCAAATTCTTCTCTTCCCCCACAAGACTGATTGTCTACCCCGCAAAACTAATGGAATAGGCCTAAAGGTCTATGCATTTTATTGTTGCCCATATGCTAAATATCCATATGAAACAATATACACACATGCACTTCTGTAGTCTACATGAAAAACCAAAAGAGTTATTGCCACATTAATGAGATCAGTGATCTTTGATAGTCGTTATTTTGTATACTTCTCGTATTCAGATTTGTCTGTTTTATGTTTGGGTATTCCTATCAGCCAGTTATGAAAGTAAAAACTAACTACAATCATAATCATTATTATCTCACAATTGTACACACCTTCAGGGGCAGTGTAGCTTACGTTTCACATCCAGATTTTTGTGTGATTGCATCAAAGCTATTTTTAAACCATCAGATTGCCTGCGTTGAAAGCACACAGAACTGATCTTATCTTGCAGAAAATCCATGCACTGACCCCTCAAAAGGTTGGATATAGGCATAAGTGTCACGATAATATCATGAAACCACTATAAGAGGGGATAATATATATTTTTTGTTGAAGGGCATTTTGTGTGCTTACATAAAACTCAGAAGAAAATGAGGAATTTAAGCATTTTAACAAATTTTGATGAACTACATGTATATGGATGTGTGTTTGCATCATATAATGTTATACTCGTATTAGACCTATGCACAGTACATGTCTGTTTGAGACAGGGCATATTTTATATTTCAAGACTGCAATCGAACCACACTCATTTGTCATTAAATGTTGGATTGTTTATTTATTTTCTTTCTATCATTCTTTTTTCTGTATGTGTTTGTTCGTATTTATTCAAATGAAAAATCCACTTGCAAAATTATAGGAAATAATTGTGAAACAAAACCTTTGTTATTGCAAATTCAGGCATAGAAATATACTTGTCAATGTATATTCATTGTTTTTATGCAAACTTATTACCAATAAATAAACTAATAAATCTGCCATTTTCTTGTTATGAATGCTTTAGATTAACTCCTTAAAAACACTGTATAACATTGTGGAATCACCACCACTCCCCTCCTCTCCCAAAAAAAGTAAAACTTTGCTAGCTGACATTTATATGATAGTGTTTAAATAAATAAATACCCTAGAACACAAAACTTAAGACAATTGTGCTGTCACTAGCAAAATATGTACAGATGAAAATCAGCACATGAATTATTGTCCTGTGGACGAACGTTCCAGAACACAGCAGTCTTTGCAGGAAAACTGGAATGGTTGCTCAATATCATTTTGAACAACTATTTTTTAGGATGTTGTTTTCAGACCTTGTCAGACTGAGAGACACTCATAGCATGGGGGATTATGTAGCTCAGATTGTTTTTTTTTTAAACTGGATACATTGGTATACAGTGCCATTAAAGGGCAGTGGCATGATTGGGAGAAATAAAAATGCCTTTATAACCAAACTGGTTGAAAGATATATCACTAGATACACCAGCTGGAAGGATTTATCTTGAATTTGTTTACTTACGTGTAAGTCAAATCAAGCATGAACATAGCATTTGTCTGTCACAAGGCATATGGATGGAAGTTATTTTGTAATGAATCAACTTTTGACAGCCAAATTTTCACAGTAGAATCCTTGCACAGTTTACTTGATTCTAGAATAGTTTCACCCCAAGTTGAGGACTACCTGTAATCATGTCATTTACCTTTATGTCATTTACCTTTTTTGTTCTTTTTTTCTCCAAAATGAATTTGTTTCTTTTCCAGCCTCATTGACAGACGAGGTCTTGTAACTGAGGACTACACCAAGAGTTTGGTCATTAATGCACAGATGGCACCAGCACAGCCTTACATTCCAACGCAGCCTTACACCGTACCAGGGGCATCCTATCCTCGGGTAAATCAGCAACCCACCAATCGTCCAGAACCGTCATTCTGACCTTACACCCTGCCAGTATCATTCCCCTAAATTTTTTGTGTTGTTTAGTGTCTGATGTAGATGTCAGATGTTATGTCCAATTGGGGGAGTGGTGGTCCTAAAAAATATGAAGAGCTCAAACCACCCTCTCCCCCCCCCCGAAAAAAAAACAAGGTTAAAACATAGTTTTGTCCGAGAAACTCATATTTTAAAATAATTTGGTTTACCCCCACTATTCTCCTCCCACCACATACACCAATAGGGTGTCTGTGAGTTACATGTAAGTAGTGATTTAATATATTGAAAATATAAAATAGTGAAAAAATAATTATAAAATAAATCATTCATAGAATTGTCAATTGGTACATTCTAGTGATTGCTTCTTTTGATTTATCCATTCACAAACAAATTTTGAAATAAACACAACAAAAAAAGTAACTACCCCCTTTTTCAACATACCATAACTTTTTAACAAAACAAGTTTGAGCAAAATTATTTGGCGAGAGTATTCCTACACTCATTGACTAACTTCTGTGTGAAAATGTGATTGATCCATCAAGTCATGCATGAGCGAGCATGCATTAAAGTTAAAATTGTCACTTTTCAAAAGTCACGGGAGTCATCTCTATTGGCAAAATAATGGCATTTTTTGCTTTATTTATAAACGTGTGCTCACTCAACCATGACATGGTTACAACCTCTTATGTTTGTACAACATGTAAATATACATTTTGCTGAGAAATATCCAATTTCAATTTTTTCAATGAACTTGCTGGATTTTACAATTTCAAAATTGAGGAAAGATGAATTTTTTTAAACTGAGCTCACTGAACAATAAAATGTGAAAAGTGCCCGGGTAGATGTAAGGCAGTCAAACGATAGATGATTAGCATAAATAGCACTTAATAATTAACCAGAAACAGAATTTGTCAAAATCCTGCATCACAAATCCCTCCAAATGACCCTTGTGACTTTTGAAAAGTGACATTTTTGCCTTTAACATGTGCTCACTCATGCATGACTTGACAAATTAATCACATTTTCACACAGAAATTAGTCAACAAATGCAGAAACACTCCTGCCAAATTATTTTGCTCAAAAACCGTTTCTTAAAAAAGTTATTATATTTTGAAAATGGGCATAGTTTTTTTTGTGTGTTTATATTTCAGGCATATTATTCTAAACATTTAGAATCTATAATAAAATTCTTATCTTACCTTGTATAGTTTCATCCTTTAAATAAAACGTAATACTACTAAAATTATTAAATTATACACTGTACAAGACTGTACAGTGCATGAACGCCGATTGTAGGGGCACTATTACCAGGGAATTCTAATGAAACA
>JZLH01S0187485.1:21625-31774 GCA_001188425.1 Eucidaris tribuloides | reverse complement strand
GCTCTAGTTTCGAGTAAACCCCTCGCCCAACCGTAGAACAAACACAGACCAGTTTTATTCGAAGGATAATTATATGGGATTTACGAAAATGATGTTGTGGTCAAAAAATTTGGTGGCAGGGGTGTTTTTTTGACCAAAAACGCATTTTTGGGACAAAAATCATGATTTTTTCTATTTTTATGCAAAAAACTGTATAATTTGATGTGAAGTGCAATTTTTTGATGGATCTGTATTTATTACATTGTCTGAAACTCCTGATGGCATTTGTTATTGTAAACAATGTAACTAAAGGGGTGTTTTTGGCGGGAAAAGTTATTTTTGGCTAAAATGAAGAAAATTTGTGATTTTTCGTTAAAAAGGGGGACCCACAAGTCACAACCCCCTGATACTTTTTAAGGGTTGGCCGCTACACTACATGTGTCACAGTTTGAGTTTGAGAATTGTTTTTTTTTTAGATTGAAGCCCCACAATGTTGTTTTACACGTAGTCAGTGACGCAATACTTCCAACAGACTTTTCAGCATCAACCACATGATTGACAGCCATCAGCTGTCAATATCTTGCCAGTCACAGCATAACTTTCCAAACTTCTGTATTCTAGGATGTTTATTTGTCCGCTCAGATATCACAGTTTTAGTTTGACAATTTTTTTAGATTGAAGCTCCACAATGCAATGTTAGCCATTAAGGAGCTTCCTTGGTTTTACGTGCCGCTGTTTAGGTAGCCAGTGACGCAATACTTCCAACCAGACTCTTCTGCATCAACGACAATACATGATTGACAGCCATCAGCTGTCAATATTAAATTGTTAAATACTGCCTTGTCTGAGCCGATGAAACGTGTCCTTCCAACAATGGCATGAACACTGATCATTATTATTGACGGTAGGGGGTAGGGTCATTTCCCTGGGTTGCACATCAACCCACACGATAGGAAAAAAAGAAAGACAATACGACGATTTACTTAAGAGTTTTGATAAATAATGTTTTCGTATGATTGACAATTCGCGTGGGAACAAAGAGGAAGTGAGGTCAGGTCTTCTACCAAGAACACCCCGCCGAGAAAACCAGCATTTATCGTCTATCATCCATCAATCGAGAAATAATAATCTTCCAAAAGTTTCCCCCGTAATTCATCTCAGTTTCATCGCTATTTTATTCCATCAGACAATACGTATTTGTTAGTCATGAAAATACAACGAACGACTCAAATGTCCGCATTCATCTCGAGTCTCGAGAAAAATATGGAATATGCAACGTTCTAACTTCTAACAATCAATTTTGAAAAAAAAATCCGAAGGAAAAACTTCTATATGATTTCCAGCATAAATCTGGAGTGATGAAAAGAGGAGGCTGTGGAGCAATGGAAGGTGAAACTAGCTTTGTAGAGGACAACATATTTTAGAATCCATGAATCTCGTTTTCCAGACAATTATCGTGAAATCTAGCCCTGATTGTTTTTGGTGGATTGGTGAAGGCTCGGAGGGCGCTGACCCGGACATCTCTATAAAATGCAAACGTGTTTAGACACTCCTTCGCTCAAATAAAGGGAATGTTACGAGTGGAAATTTTCCCGAGAAAAACTCCTAACGTGCCAACAAATAACAAAATATTGATTGATATGGAAGATTGGTGCAGTATGTGTTGTCAATCAGCATATTTTCAACATAATTTCCTTATTTAGCGCCATCTCATACTGATAACGATTTGTAGAACTTTCTCAAAATTTAAAATTTAAATTCTCATTCATGAGCGCATCAATGAAGATTCATCGATTTCAGCCCTTTCAGAAAATATTGTTTACCACTCCAAACTAACAAAAATAGGTTCAAATTTGCACCTTTAAAGGTGCAGGCCAATGCCACACTGGGAGCAACTATCAAGGTGCAACTTCAATTTGCATCTAAAAGGTGCAAGCAGGATTGCAACATAAAGCACAATATAACGTCTTTGATATAACCCGGCAGGGGGTCGAACCCGCGACCTTCAGGACGTGAGGCGGACGCTCTAACCAACAGGCCATCACGCCGGCAACGAAGATGCTTATTTGCACCTGATTAAATCATTATCAACCTTTGAGGTGCAAACCTAAAAGGTGCAAACTTGCACCCGCCTATGCAGTGGGGCGAGCGTATAGCCGTGAGAGGTGCAAATTTGCTCGCAAAGTTGAACCTTGTGCGTACCTTTAAGTGTGTCCAACCATGGACCGTGCCACAAAGGGTCCATGGTCCAACTGTCCACTGAAACCACCCCTTCCTGTCAGCCCTCCATTCAAATAAACCTATCTTCATCTTATTCTTGAGTGTGTGTTATGAAATTTGTTGTATGTTTGAGTAATTAGGCATGTAAAACCTAAATTATTCTGAATGAATTTATTTATTTTATTCTATTTTTATCCACAGGAAGAGGCAGAATATAACAGTCTCCAGCATCGCGCCAAAAGGCAGTTCAGCTATGGCTGGAAGCACACAAAGTACCTCATTGAAACACTCAGACAACAGATCAACAATAATGATCTCTACTGTGAGTATTTCAAAAGTTTTAAAAGAGAAGTTTTCCTTATCAGATTCAGCGAATACAGAAAACATTCTACAAACTCATCAGTCCCTTTTTTCTTGAAGTTTGAGCAAACCTAGGTAATTCATTCAAGATGATTTGTCAAAGACGCCAAATATATTTTATCCACTCTTGAAGGTTGCGGCAAATGTGGATAGGTCAATCAAGAGATTTATGTTCATAGTTTAATTGAAAACGTAAATGTCACCCCCTGTTGATAGCGTCTCTTCTTAACCCTAGTCTGATTCACAGACCCTATACTCGCTGCCGCCCCTAGCAAGTTCTAACAGTGCCTGGTCTTATTACTAGACATACTTGTTTGATTGCGTAAGGAGAAAACAAGGCAAACGCCAAGCGTTGTCTCGCCTGCATATCGCAGTCATGAAGAGACTGCATGTCAAAACTATGCTAGATGACTTCTGAGGCTGTCAGCAGTTTAGGGGGTGAATTGTGGTGCTGACAGTTTACATACGCAATAATGGTATAGGCCTACTCTATCCCTAGGAAATCAGATAACACTAAGAATGCTGTTAATACTATGAAGCTGTGATTATTCCCATGCAAGTAAGGAAATTGATATTATACAGTATCACTTAGAATGAACTCTGTGAACTGAAGTAAATGTATTAGGTTAACAAGTATCAAATTATAAAGTTCATGTCATTAGAGGAACAAAGTGTGTACAACATAGCCCAGTGCCAGTCATGGAAAGTTTCATTGACCTTTTACCTTAATCAACATTCAACTCACATTCAAACTTGACCTTGCACCTTCAAGTGGATGCGACCTCTTGATAATGAATTTGGCAATCCTACTCGAAGGTATAGAAAGTTTATTGTGTGTACAATCATAGCACAGAGCTGCAGTCATTGAAAGTTCATTGACCTTTGACTTTGACCTTAATCAAATTCAACTCACATGTCGACTTGACTGCCCTTCAAGGAGTGGATGGAGCCTCTGGTATTGAATTTTGGCATCCTACCTCGAAGGAGGTATTAGAAGCTTTTATTGTGTGTACAACATAGCACAGTGGCAGTCATGTGAAAGTTCATTGACTTTTGACCTTATGACCTTAATCAAATTCAACTCACATTCAAACTTGACCTCCACCTTCAAGAGATGGACCTCTGGTATGAATTTGGTGATTCCACGTCAAAGCTATAGAAAGTTATTAGGTGTACAATATAGCACAGTGCCAGTCATGGAAAGTTCATTGACCTTTGACCTTTGACCTTAATCAAATTCAACTCACATTCGAACTTGACCTGCACCTTCAGAGATGGACTCTTGTATGAATTTGGCAATCCTACCTCGAGGTAAAGAAAGTTATTGTGTGTCAACATAGCACAGTGGCAGTCATGTGAAAGTTCATTGACTTTTGACCTTATGACCTTATTCAAATTTCGACTCATATTCGAACTTGACCATGGTGCCTTCAAGAGGACCTCTGTATGAATTTTATGCTGGTGATCCCACCTCGAAGCTATAGAAAGTTATTGTGTTTGTACAACACAATTAGTTGACGACGCCGTTACGCCCGACGCCTTACACGACGCTTACGCCGGCAATAAGTGATACCGATGGTCTCGCTCCCGCCTTACGCAGGCGTCATGGAATGTTCATTGACTTTGACTTTATGTCAAATTGACTAATATCGAGCTTGATCTGACGCCTTCAAGAGATGCGATCTCTGCGGGTATGGAATTTGTGTGTGATCCCACCTCGAAGCCTAGTAGAAAGTTATTGTTGTGTTCAACACAGCACAGCTGCCATCTGGAAAGTTCATTGACCTCTTGACCTTTGACTTAATCAATTTCAACTCACATTCGAACTTGACCTGCACCTTCAAGTGATGGACCTCTTGTATGAATTTGGCAATCCTACCTCGAAGGTATAGAAAGTTATTGTGTGTACAACATAGCACAGTGCCAGTCATGGAAAGTTCATTGACCTTTGACCTTTGACCTTATTCAAATTCGACTCATATTCGAACTTGACCAGTGCCTTCAAGAGATGGACCTCTGGTATGAATTTGGTGATCCCACCTCGAAGCTATAGAAAATTATTGGGTGTACAACACAATTGTTGACGACTACGCCGACGCCTATGCCTACGCTGACGCCAACGCCGACGCCGACGCCGACACCGGAAATAGTGATACCTATGTCTCGCTCCGCTACGCAGGCGAGACTAAAATGAATAACTCCTGCGAAACAGGCTGTCTAACCCTGGGTCAGCACCATTACAACAAAACTCGATCGACATTGCATGTAATATTCAGAGTGTAATACTGAAAAGATTAAGTCATAATCTATGGAATGACAGATAGCAGACGCAGCAAAACATATACAGTGTGGCCCAGAAAGAAAGCAACGCTTGCGATCGCTAATTTCTTTTACATCATTAGCAAAATGTAATTGGTCTTTATTTCATTGGTTAGAACATTCCTTTTCCAACAAAATGATACCATGATCATTGATGTTTAGTGAGGCTTTTGGATCCTAGTAGAGCCATTTTTCTGAGGCAATGTCATTTCCCCAATTTCCTACTTTTTCCACTACACCGATCTTCGGAATACCGAAATATTCTCTCATTACATCGTGCCATAGAATAAGCTATTTGCAGACAAACCGCGGGAATGTCCTCGCTTTGATTAACATAAAGGCAATGAAAGGAATTGCAGTTATTCGGCCTAGCTTATTTTATGGCACGCTACATCTCGAGAAAATATCGAGGTTCCAAGGATCGGTTGAGTTGCAAAATAGGAAATTTTTTGAATTGACATTGTCTCAGAAAAGTGGTCATAGGATCCAAACGCTTTACTAAAATTCAATGATCATGGTATTATTTTGTTGGGAAAAGAATGTTCTAACCAACGACACAAAAAATGATGACATTTTGCTGATGACGGTGAAGAAATTAGCGATCGCATGTGTTGCATTCTTTCTGGGCCACCCTGCATATATAATTACTAATTAATTCAAATTAACAATTCCTATTTTACAATCTCATTATAAAGTGAAGGCAAAGATGTGTCTATATGTTAGAGTATGGATACTCAGTTTTTAGAAATTGGACACCGAGTTTAGAGGTTTAACACACAACGTTTAGCCTCTGGCAAGAATATGTTTAGAAAAGTGTTATTTCGCTAAACAGTGTTTTACGGTGCCATCTTTGCAGTTGCAAACATCCGGGGGGAGGCGGGGCCAGGAGGGGGCAGACTGCCCCCCCCCCCGAAAAAAAAATCAGCCGGAAAATCCACCAAAAACCGGGAAAAATGAAAGAAAGACGCCCATGTTGGACTTAATTACCGGAAATTTTTTTGGCTCTGCCCCCCTGATAACAAGCACCTGTTACGCCTCTGCAACTTTGGTTGGGTCAAAATAATGAAAATTCTTAATTTTCTTGAGTAATAATGCCTTTTTCTGACTCGCCAGTTTGTGGAGGAGACCCCTTCAAAGGCATCCAGTGTCCAGAGGAGGCCATGTGCGTTCAGTGGGAACAGCTCTGCGATGGAACCCAGGTGAGTAGATTCCATGACATTTGCCCCGGCGACAATTCCTCCGACGATTATGTCATGTACTAACCTCAACCTCAACCCTAACCCTAACCCTTTAACCCAAACGCCAACCCTAACCCTATTCTGAACTGGAAACCCAATGGCAACCCTAACCATGAGATATTGTCACGGGAGCAACTGCCGCCGAAGTAAATGTCAGTCACCGGAGAGTATTGGGAGTAAACCCTAAGGACCAAGGGTCTGATATAGACGGTAGGCCATTGACCAAATAACGCTCCAGAAAAAAAAGTTCCGTAGTCTCCAGATTGGTATTGAAAAATAACATTACAACTTGATTAAGAAGAAGTTGCTGATGAGAAAACACATTTGTTATCCAATTTTTATTAGCGCGTTGATGAGATAATCGACTAGTTAATGAGGCAAATTCCTCAGTCTCATTCGTAGAAGAAGGAATAACCGTCAATAGAGATTTCACTGACACGAACTTTACTCACTAGATCGGTCTTTACAGAGTATGTTATTAATATTTATGAAGGCCTGTGGCTCTACATTAAAGGTTAGTGACATGATTGGGAACACTTGAAAATGCCTTAAGAACCAAATGAGTTGAAATACGTACCAACTATACACTAGCAGGAGTGGAGCTCCCATCTGGGAGGATTTGTCTGTAATTTGTTACTTAAGGAGAATCAAGCATAAACATATGAGTATTTTAATTTTATCCGGGGACATTAAAAATAAGCCCCATAGAGAGCCACACAGCAGGTTTCCCTGCTACGAGTGATATTGACATTGTTTATTTTAGAACGAGTCAACGTTTGACTACAAGATTTTCACAGAAGAATCCTTGCATAGTTTATTTGATTCTAGAGTAGTTTCAGCCCAAGTTGAGGACTACCCCCAATCATGTCATTTACCTTTAATTCACGTCGGAATGTACTGGTGAAGGTATTCTTTTGAATGAATTTAACAAAAGCCGTTCACGCAGTCCTCCATTATTCATAGAATGGTTGCTCTCAAATGCCCCACCAAAGTTCCTATTCAGTTTCCAAACATCTGAAAAAGAAGAAGACCAATAAAGACGAGAAGAGACGTGGTGGAGGAGAAGGCGGGGAAGGGAAAGAAGGTAAAAGGGGATGGGAGAGTAGGAGGCCAGGAGACGAAAAGAAAGGGAGCATGCAGGAAAAGATAACACTTATAACAGAATAATTTGCAAGTTCCTTATTTATTGGGCCATTGCAGACATGCGGACTGGAAGTGAGAGAAGCTTGTGTCAACAGCACGATACAATCATACGGGAGAGTGGACAATCGATTCTGCAGTGGGGATGAAAATCCGAAGTGGTGTAATTGGCGGAGACAAGCACCGATCAGTAAGTATGACGAATGCTGGGGCGACGCCACGTGTGATGGGTTGGGGGGGGGGGGGGGGTCAGTTGCCAACCCATCCCACTTTTGCCCCTCATCTTAACAATGGATCGACGCCCCTGACGGAAATATTCTTTTACAGAAATATAGCAACATTATTAATAAATGATTTAATAAAATGATTTATGATCATTCAGTTTACCCCTCCGAACTGTATCAGGTATTTTTATGATGATAATTTTTAGTTATTCATGTCATATCATATTTTATGTAAATCATGAGGTTCCTCCGATTATTATTTTAGCTCACCTGAGCCGAAGGTTCAAGTGAGCTATTGCGATCGCTTTTTGTCCGTCGTGCGTCGTTGGTCGTGCATCGTGCGTCGTTTATCGTTGGTCGTTCTTCGTGCGTAAACGTTTACACATTTTCATCTTCACTTTTAAAACGCATGATTTGATTTAGCCGAAACTTGGCAGGAATGAACCTTAGGGTGGGGATTCAACGGTCTTTAAATGGTACACTTAACTACACTTGGCCTGCCTGGGGGCCCAGGGGCAGGGCCCTAAGGGCCAAAAGTGGGTAATTTTCAAAGGTCTTCTTCTCTAGATCCAGAAATAGTTTAGCCAAGTCACTGTGAGTGCAGATACCTCTAAATTTGATGAATTATTATTCCCCATGACAATGCCCAGGGTGACCCTGTATGGTCCTTAGTGGGAGGGGAAAGAGGATTCCTGAAATGGTACACATGCCCCCCTCCCCCCGTGGGCCTAGGAAGCAGGGCTCATAAGGGCCAAAATTAGGTAACCTGCTAACCAAAAGCCCATTTGTAACCAAACTGGAACGGTAGATGTGTAATAGGGACCTCAATATTATTTGGGGGTCAAAGGTCACATACAGGTCAAATATAGCTGCAATTTTCTAACGGGGTTGGTGTCAGCCCATTTGTAACTAACTTGTATGGTAGATGCCCTACATGTATAAGGACCTCAGTGTTAAATCGGGGTCAAAGGTCGCATAAGTAGGTCAAAGGTCAAATAAGATCAATTGTTAACCTACTAGGGCGAAACCATATATATGGCTCTATCAGCCTTGATTTACAAGCATGACAATTATAGATTGTTAGAAATATAATTATTTCACTGAGGAAAAAAACAGCTATATGACAAAGGGGTGTAAAGTGTTTTTCAACTGGTTCATGTGGCTCCAGAGTGCCTAGATGATCAGGTTCCAGAGCCAAAGATATGTTTTGTCTATGGGCACCGACAGAGAGTTTGACATGATACTCTTCAGAGTAGTGTCGTGCCCCCTGCTTCTCTGCTTTAGTTCACGAAGAAAGTGCCTCTCCCTTAATCGAATAAAGGCATGACTCCATCCAGTTGCGCAGAGGGCCATAAAGTTTTGTTTCTAAGTGCGATAGGGCTACATTGTGGACGCTTCAATTGTTAAAAATGTTGTCAAACTTGATTATTGAGCTACAATAGTAGTGTTCAAATGGACAAATAAGACACCCCTGAGAATACAAGAGTTTGGAAAAGTTACGACTGCCAATGGCCAAGTTATACATGAATAAAAAATAAACTCGCGGGATTTTATTAACCTCTGGGTTGTACACCAGAGGTTAAGTGCTAGTGGGACGAAAAGGGCCAAGTGAATTTGGTCAACTTACATTTCACGGTTGTTCTAAAGCACTAAACTAATCCATTTTGAAATCACAAATTTTTCAGGGCTTCATTTGTTAGACCTCATCACAAGACACTGTAGCGTGGAATTACATTCGAGGTATCAGCTCAGATTTTGTTTAACTGTGGTAAATGTTAGTCAATACGCGTTTTAATTTGCCTTTGCAATGTATATTATTGGTCTGCCGGGCCGATAAATGGAACTTTAATAAATAATCAAATAGAACTAACATAATTGAAATAAATATAATAACAGGATAATGGAAGAGCTGATATAAGAAAGAAAGACAGCAAGGAATAACATAAATAAATCAATTATAAATTAAATTAATTAATAAATACACACATCAAATAACACATAGTATCAATACGTTTTTACAGGATGTGGAAGCGCATTTTGAAATCGTTCCGTGTAAAAAACGTCAGCGATTCAGAATCCGATCAGTCGATGTTTCCGGCGAATTTACCTCTGATTCGAATACTGTTTCTGCGACTGTCAGACGGTACCGGCCAAAGCTCACGCGTCGAAATTTCATGACGCATTCAACACGGAAGAGATAATTACGATTATGTATCGATCGGGACAGGCGACTGCGTCGTGACGATGATTCGATATGTGCCTGCACTCTACAAACATTCGGGGAAAATCCGATACCGGGTGAGATTTCCAAGACGAACCGAAGGGGATTGCCCGACGCCAAACCAAGTTTGGATCGACGTTTCGATCGGCGATCTTGCGAATCGTGAAACCATGGCTTTGTGATCGAGTGGCCGGACGCAGTTATTTACGGATAGTCGTGAAAGTTACTTCCAAAACTGATATAGAAGTTGGATAAGTCACTCATTTACCAGGGATGCAACATCAAAAGCGTTGTTAGAACTTTTTAAATGGCGGGAAACGGGGGTGGTGGGCTGGGGGGGGGGTATTACCGACAGAAATCCCTCGTGTCTCTACAGTGCCGACAGGAAAGTATAGGCACGTTCCGAATGGCACAAACTCAATTCCAGGAAACGAGATTATCTCTCTCT
>JZLH01S0187474.1:0-25779 GCA_001188425.1 Eucidaris tribuloides | reverse complement strand
ATCCTGGATTGACTTTACAGAGTTAGGTAGCTGATTCCATTCCGGTATTGTGCGCGATATGAAGGATGGGGTGAATCATAGAAGAATAAAATATGAAGCATCAACCAAACTTGTATTATTTAGCTGACAATAGACGGTAGGGCATTGACCAAATAACAATGTAGAAAAAAAGTTCCGTAGTCTCCAGATTGGTATTGAAAAACGATAATTATATTGTAAATTGTTTAAGATGAAGTTGCTGTTATCCAATTTTTATTTGCCTGTTGATGAGATAATCGACTAATTATTGAGGCAAGTTCCTCAGTGTCCTTCGTAGAAGAAGGAATCACCGTCAATAGGGATTTCACATACACGAACATTACTTACTAGATCGGTCTTTACAACTGTTTAATTAATATTTATGAAGGCCTGTGGCTCTACATTCTTTCACATCGGAATGTACTGGTGAAGGTATTCTTTTGAATGAGTTTCACTAAAGCCATTCACGCAGTCCTCCGTTATTTATAGAATGATTGTTCTCAAATGCCTCACCAGAGTTCCTTTCCAGTTTTCAAACATCTGCGGGCTCACAGAATCATTGTGACTGCATATTAGGTTGTCAAGTACTTCCTAGTTTGCGAACGATGATATGAGAGAGTGACATTCCCGCCACGTATTTTTTTTCTTATTTTTTGCAAACGGTGAAAGTCCCAGGTAGTTTTATACACTGCTATAATAATCACGACATTATAAATAACCGTCATAATTAATTAATTTTCGCAAAAACGCGCAAATAGATTTAGGATAATTAACCAGATTTACGGGTTTTGTAAAATTTAAATAATCATCACTAGGGATTTGTAAAATATCACTATGGGACTACGGAAAATCACACAATTTGGCCTTGCCCTACCGACTAGAATGGTTCCCCTTTGACAGTTGCTGTCTGTCGTTTGAAAATCACTGGAGCATATAATATCGGAGACAAGGTATATCCATATTCACTGTCGGATTGCACGATCACTCTACCTAGGAGCACACAATGTGACATCAGGCAATGAACTAAAAACTGAACTGGAACACATTGATAGAGCATTATCAGAATATAATTATTCGACTTGGACTCGAAAAAGGGCAATGACAGCATAAAAGTTAAGTAACCCCAAATAGAACTGTACCAATCAGAGAATGATACTACCTTTTGTTAACTCCATCGATCCCGGTTAAAGCGTACCTTCTGCAATAGGAACATTAATGTTGCATTCAAAAGCCTACATACTTTGCGGAAAAAAACTAGTTCATCCTGAAAGATAAATCATTCGTAATAGACAGAACAGAAATTATCTACAGGATATCATGTGCAGATTGTGAGAGCACATATTGGTGAAACAGGGAGGTTATTTGAAGACAGGATGAATGAACATAAAAAAGTATTTAGACTCAATAATCCCAGTCGTTCAGCCATTGCAGAACATGTTTGTGCCACTGTATACAACATTGATCGGGATAATGCACATAATTATGATTGACTTTGAAACAAGCTTTTGGCCCAGGAAGGTCAGAGAGGCCATATGGATTGAAAACACCAAACCGGCACTGAATCGTGACTCTGTTTCCTTCTCAGAACCCTGTTAACTATCCCCTTCATGTTTGTATATTATTTTAGTTTCCCCTTTAATTTCGTTTCTCATTATAAAATTTCATTTTGTATCCTGTTTAATTTGGGGATCACGGTGCAAACGAGCAACGCGCTTTCTTTGTGAATACCCCTTCACATTTTGTTTGTTGTAATAATTATTATTTTTATGAAATTAATAGATAAATAAATTGCAATTAAAATTGAATTTGGCCGTATTCATGAAAATCCACAATTTATTGTGTAAAAAAGTGTATATACATTTGAAATTCATATCAGATTCAATTTCAAACGAATATGTATTTTTCTCTATTTCTGATCTATTTTGTCCACACCTGATGAAGTAACCTACTTTCAAAACATTTAATTAATCATAAAGTTATTTTATGATTATTTTCTCCTTGTTTCACTAAACAAAGTATTGACGAACGTTATGAGTTACATGCAGTTTCACGGTCTAACGTATATAGGGTTAATAAATTAGCATAACATGAAAAATACAAACATCATTGAGGACCATTACTAATTACAATGTAATAAATGCTACCTTGTGCTCAGCAAATTTCCAATTTCATCAAAAACATTAAAAGTGGGAGAAATTAAAACTTATATGAAATTCATGAGTGAGCTATAAATTCAGCTTTTGATTTATTTTAAATGAATATATTATTGTGGGTACATAGATGTAGAGCCAGTTATATGTTTTTGCTGATTATGATAAAACTCACAGAAACATACCCACAAATAGGACACACAAGTCTTTGCAAATCTCCGATTTTAGATAAGTGACGTATGTTTTAAGTCTTCGTGTGCCATGTTCAGCTTTTGAAACATTTGTACAATACACCACAATTTTTGTTCTTTGTTAACCTATCTTAAAGGTCAGAACGGAACACTGCCGCTTGTATGTGTGTGCTAGGTATGCAAATGTTTATGTCACACTGAAGCTCTTGCTATTATTGTAACAAAATAAAGAAAACAGTATAAATATTTTCATCTACTACCAATCAATGTGACATTTTCAATACATTATCCAATTTGTTAACCCGAATGGAAAAGCAGCGAATTACTAAAATTGCCGGATGAAAAAGTTTCACCGCATATTTTTTTTGTCTTACGTCGCGTGAAGCTGTTGTCACAAACCGACAGCTCAAGTACTGCCATTCGTATATAGTCCTCGGTAAAGCGACCTTTTTTCAAGATTACTTTAACATTTTTGAAGTGCGATAAATGAAATTATTTTTCCTTGTTTATTTTCATTTATTTATTTCTCTTTATTGTTTATGCTTATTTTTATAATTCATTTATTTTTGCGAATTAATTAGTACATACAGTTATTCATTCATTATAGTTGCAGATGGTGGTCTTGTTTGTGATACTTGACAGCCTGACACGAGTGGACCCTATGAACCCACGGTCCAACACCAAAACAAGTGACTATTTGTTGTCCTTGCCGGGACAAGCTCCGATGTGTTACCAATATGAGATTGATCGATGTCAAGCTCAAGTGCCTCCACCGCCGTATCGTCTATGCCCTCCACCATGTTTTGGTAAGCCCACCGCCATGTTAAACGTGAGTTCAAAAGTGGCTGCAGTGACCCGATTTATATTGCGTTATTTGTGTATGTAGTTTTAAACCTGAATCAAAATATGTTATTTTGTTTGTTAATGGTGTGTAGGAATGTGTGTGTGTGTGTGTGTGTGTGTGTGTGTGTGTGTGTGTGTGTGTGTGTGTGTGTGTGTGTGTGTGTGTGTGTGTGTGTGTGTGTGTGTGTGTGTGGATGCTAACTTTTATGTGAAATATATCAGAATGATAACTGTCCCGCCATGATCACATTATAATACGATTCTCATGTCATATTCACGAATCAGGACCTCAATCCATGAACACTTTAGAATAAGCCAAGTAAGGTGTTAATTCATCATCCTATGTGCTCCCACTTAAGAAGCTAGCTCTAGCGAATGGGCCATCTAAGACTTTTTGGCTGAAATGAACTCGTACGTCAAACTAACGTCAGATTCGAAATCCTTAGGGTCATCTAACTCGAAAAACAAGTCTGTGGACATGATTATAGGTGCTATGGTTCCCATGTGTGGGTCAAAACCTAATTTTTCAAAATGGCGTTGGCGGCCATCTTGGATTTCTGTGTGAATATGATGTCATAACATCAAACTAATGTCAGATTCGTAATCCTGGTGACTGACTTACCCGAAAAAGTGTCATTAAACACGATTATAGGTGCCGTGGTTCCTCGTCAGGGTCAAAACCTAATTTTTCAAGATGGCTTCGGCGGCCATCTTGGATTTCTGGGTGAAAATGATGTCATAACGTCAAACTCATGTCAGATTCGGAATCATTGGGACCGACTTACCCGAAAACGTGTCATTGAACACGATTATAGGTGCCCTGGTTCCCCGTCAGGTTCAAAACCTAATTTTGTAAATTGCTGTTGGCGGCCATCTTGGATTTCTGGGTAAAAATGATGTCAAGACGTCAAACTAATGTCAGATTCGGAATCCTTGGTGCCGACTTACCCAAAAAAGTGTCATTGAATATGATTATAGGTGCGCTGGTTCCCCAGCTGGGTCAAAATCTAATTTTGTAAATTGCTGTTGGCGGCCATCTTGGATTTCTGGGTAAAAATGATGTCAAGACGTCAAACTAATGTCAGATTCGGAATCCTTGGGGCCGACTTACCCAAAAAAGTGTCATTGAATATGATTATAGGTGCGCTGGTTCCCCAGCTGGGTCAAAATCTAATATTTCAAAATGGCGTCGTCGGCCATTTTGGATTTTAGCCGCTGGAAAATAATGCCAGGATTTTTGCGAGGGACATGGGGGCTAATTTTTTTCGAAGTGGTCCATAGAAGTCAAATCAATCGTCAAACCTTACTAGCCAGAAAATGGTCACGGAACTCAGGTTTTGGACTTAACTATCTAGAGCCTGGTCTGATACACTTCCACTTGTAAAGGTTAATTGAAAGAACAATATACCATTAGTTTTATGCATAAAACTTTGAGATGTGTAATGCTGAGTATAATACGTGACCTGTCATTACTAATACAATGGATTGAGAAATATTATACTTTGAGTGGAAAGGTCGATTCCATTTTTGATACTTTCTGGATTCATTTTTTTTTCTGATTCATCCTGTGTCACTCAATGGTGTTTCATTAATGAACTCAAAATTTTCACAAAAGATCACACATCTAAAAATATGTGAATACACTATTTGAGTCTGTTTGTATTAAAGAAATACACGTGTATTTTCAATTTGTTTTTCTGACAGGATCCTTAACCTGTACATGTATACTTCCATCATATTCAGCACCACTGTCGGGCGATTGTGCAACTGGAGCTTGTGTGGCAGATGGAACAGATTGCATGTTTACATGCGCCACAGGATACACCCTCGTAGGCTCTTCTGCCATTACCTGCAACTCCGGAACCTGGTCTGATACACTTTCAACTTGTGAAGGTAAATGACATTGGTAATATGTAGTAAGGTTTTGTATTCACTTTAAGATGTAAAATGTTGAGTACAATATGTGACCATGTATCATAATGCATCTACATCAATTGCAAATAGAGGAGATTCTCAGCTTTCAAAATTAATATAGTCTGTAAACAAAAAGGCGTTCCTACTCTTGTGAAACAAAAGATTCGCCAACCTTGTCCCCACAGAATGTTACTTTTGTGACAAAAACGGCCTTTTAAAGATCTATTGAGTCACTCAGATATGGGATGCATTGCATGCACGAGAAAGGTGACCTAGAAACTCCATAACAACTACCAGACAGGGTTATTACTAGTAAGATGAAGATTCTTACTATAAAGGTCCTATTTATAATTATTGATTATCATTTCCAAGCTGCAATGCCACAGCGTATTTCATCCAAACTTTATGGAGGCTTACTAGTTCGGAGTTTTGAAGATAAGAAACACCAATTTTTAAGAAAAAAATATATTACACTGATTGTTCTATAACACAAACATTGTTAGGCATAGGATGTATACTTGAGTTTTTAAATAATTTGATTACTAACTTGCACTCAAGCCTTTCCAACGATACCAATTTGTTTTCTGGGTGAAAGCATGAAAGAACGTTTGTTCGTTTGTTTTTCAAAACACATGTTTTTCTTCCTCTAGAGAGATATTCGAAAATATATGGGTCTACGAAAACATTATATAACGTGTTAACACTAACACTAAAATATAATAATATATATCATAATACTTTGAGTGGAAATATTAATTTCAAGCTTTGATAATTTTCCGAATTTAATTATTATTATAAATCATCGTCTATCACTCAAAGGTATTTCATATTACTGAACTCAGAATTTCACGATGGTTACACACCTACATTATAGACACAGCCAAAAATATATTAATTATTTATTTCAGTCGATCTGCATCAGTGAATTATATACACGCTTATCTTTGATTTGTTATACACGTTTTTATTTTATGTCCTTAACAGCTGATTGTATAGTTTCAACATATTTAGCACCACTTATGTCAGACAATTGTGCATCAGGAGTTACTATGGCTCATGGAACAGATTGTATGTTCACATGCGCCACGGGATACACCGTAGTTGGTTGTTCTTCCATTACTTGCAACTCTGGGACCTGGTCTGATACACTTCCAACTTGTGAAGGTAAATTGAGTGAGTAATATGTCATACGTTGCATATACTCACTTTATGATGTAAAGTGCTGTGTATAACATGTTAGCAAGCATCATGAACCCGAGAAACCCAAGAACAGACATGATTTTTATTTTCAGTCCATATCAAATGCAGATAGAACAGATTCCCAGCTTTAAAATAAGGTCTAGCCTGTACAAAATGATGTTCCTGCTCTAATGAGACAAAAGAGTCGTCAACCTTGTCCTCAAAGGATGTTACTTTTGAGGGAAAACCGGCTTTTAAAGATCTAATCAACAATAAAAGTAAAATAAAGACTCTTGCTATGAAGGTCCTGTTTAGAATTATTCATTAACATTTCGAAATTGCAATGCTAGAGTATTACAGCGAATGTTCTTTTAAACAAACATTGTTAGTCAGTGTTCAGTGTTGAAATATAATTGCTGACATTTAAAGCTTATCTCTCCAGGTGAAAGCATGAAACAGCGCCTATTCATTTGTCATTCGTATACATTTGTTTCCTCCTCTGGAACGGAAACCTCCAAACAAACGGAGCTGTTTATGTTGCTAAACTAAAAATCTACGTTAGAAATACATAAAACATTAAAATCGTCTCTTTGCAAAGGAAACAAAACCCCAAATGTAAACCGAAATGTGAACTAATAGCCTAAACTTTGTAAATACATCAATTCTTCCCAGAAGAACGAACGACTGGTGATAGTTTCTTGGGTGCTAATCAGTTTCTCATGCATTTACATGTAGAAGGTATCACCAGTCGTGCATAAAGTCGTTCGTAACTTACGAACAGCTTTATGAAACACCCCCAGATTTACAGTGCCTCTGATTTTTAAAGGCATTGTATAACAATGTTTCCAGTTTTAAAAGTCTGAGCTACATGATTCCCCATGCTACCAGTGTCTTTGATAAGGTCTAAAAATGAACACGTGGAAAAATTGCAGTTTAAAACGATCATTAAGTGCTTTAAAAAAGTGAAAATCATTGAGAGACCCATCTCAGCATTCCCCGTAGACTGCTGTGTTGCAGAATTTCCTATCGTCTGAGATTAATGTGCCAATTTTTATCTGCACATATTGCACTAGTGACAGCATAACTGTCCAAACTTTTGTGTTCTAGGGTGTTTGTTTGTCCATTAACACACTGTCAGATATGTCAGATAGCAAAGTTCGACAATTTTTTGAAACGGGTCTTCCACAATGTTATATAGCGTCTTTAAAGCTGAAAATAAAAGTGGGCTTAATTTTCTGTAGTAGTCATGTATCTGGTGAACATTTGGTCTATACATATAAAGAGTTCATTCCAAAGTTGCTAAATCCACTTCCGTGACTTCGGAGATAAATTCCATATTATTTAATTTCTAAATTTAGCAGTAGGTGGCCGATTTACTGATGTTAATAACTCATTTTTGGTGCAAAATGTAATTCGTCATGTATGGAAGAGTGATATGATAAAGCATTGGTTTTAGAATCGCCTAAATCGCGTATGTCAATGACAATAAAGTAAACTAACGCAGAAATTCACGTATTTTGCTTTCGAATAATCTTGTGCAAAATGTCTGCATTCACGTAAAGTGTGGTTCTATTGTGGTCCACTTTTTATAAATACGCACCCCTTCGTCAGGAATCCTGGCTATGGACCCGTTCAAATATTGAGATATTGGTTGAAGCAATAAAAATACACAATCTGAAGATCAATGAAACTTGTTTGTACTAATTAACATTTATTCCAAATAAGTATTATGAATCTCAGTAAGAATTTCAAAGTGTGATGTGGCGATCAAGACATTTCAATCTTTCATTTACTTCGTTTTCTCTACGATTTGATTGACTATTAGACATTTATGTTGATTGACCGTGAAACACGAAAATTTCACTCATATTGTAAATATTCACTATTGCAAAATGTAAATTATTAGAGTAACACCCAACACAGAGGATAGGAGTAATGTTTAGTAGGTCGCAATAAAAACTCCTACATTGAAGAGAAACCTACCAAAAATAAATGGAATTATACTCTTGCAGTATACAGACACAGACACTTGTATTCAGCTGAAGTTTCTTATATCACCTAAAGTCCTATTTATAATATTCGCATTTGACTCATTCTACTTGAAACAGGCTCTACAACGACTTAGACAACATTACCACCATCAAGAACAACCACAGTACCAACTACAGCATCATCACCACTACCTATTGACGTCGTCATTGTCATCATTATCATTATCATTATCATTATATTTGTCACCTGTAGCGGTTGCAGTTGTGTGATCATAATCATTAAGAGAAGGGTAAGATGTTTTATGTCATAATCTCCGTTTGGAAACTTTGATTATTAGGTCGTCTAGAGCCTAAAAATGAATGGTCATTATCTTTCAGTGTCGTTAGAGACACCCGCCAACTTGCACCCAATTTTCCGAACACGTTAGACACATGTTGGCTTCACACGCTGATATGTGACAGGGTCTTTATCGTTTGGCGCTTTGTATGCGTTGAGCATTCGTTATGGCAACGGATGGGGTGGATGTGTCTTGATGAAGGTTAGACGATTAAGAAGCAATAACCAACGTGTAGAACGTTCAAACATCGAATATTCTACGAATAAGGCCCTATCACACTATAGCGTTTAAAGCCAACGTGTTCCCAACGTACATGTTTTTCGTCGCAAAATTTGGCAAAGTCCAAACACGCTCAAGCACGTTCAAATTCCGGGCTTAAAACGGCGTATAAAGACGAATGGGCAACGAATGAGGAACTAATGGTGATCGTATATCTAGCGTCCCACGTGACGAATTACAGCGCGTGTGCAGCGTCTATCAAACGGATGCCGAGCGTACACAACGATTGACCAGCGAATGTCTGACGTATGAGTAGCCACTGCCTAACGCTTGCACGGCGACATGTCTTGACTGGTCAAAAAACGTCCATTATCTGCATATTCAGACATAAAAAAATAAGTTCACTTCGGTTCAAATTATTTGTTTCTTCGATCATATAAAACAAAAAGGGAAAACAAAATATATATTTTACAAAAATTATTCAAAAATATCAATGAAAAAATATAGGGAGACCACAGAAAAGATGTTAATTGGAACAATGTTATAAATTGTACAAAAAAGTATATATATATATATTTTTTTTTTATTTATGTATAGTATTGATGTTCAATGTGTTGAACCCCCAAAACATTATGGGTGAGAGTGAGAACTCGGTGTGGAGAAATTACATATTCTTAGTACTTTCTTTTAAATCTTTTGAAATGGTTCGAATTTGGTTGTTTTTATATTCGTATTCGTATTGATTAACGACCAACAGTTATTGAAAACGGAGGTTCTTAACATTTTCAGTCACATATCAGCGTTTAGCGCTAACGTGTGGCTAACGTGTTCGAAAATGTGGTTGTACGTTCATGTAAGTTGTCAGTCGTTATTGTCACGCTTGACATGCGTTGTATTCGTTAGCTGTTCTTCCAGTGGTCGTTGGAGAACGCTGATTATTTTGAACATGTTCAAAATTTTGAGCGTGCGGCAACGTGCTGATCAGCACGTTATTTATTCGTCGAGTATTCGCTGTTTGAACGATCCGCACGTTGAATGTTCGTTTCGTAATCGCCCACTGTTCGTCCAAAAAACGTCCACCCCATCTGAAGACTTGTCATAACGAATGCTAAACGCATATATACCGTCAGTTTAACGAAAGTGTAACGAATACACAACGAATTCCAACTTGTATCCAAAGTTCTCTAGGCGTCCTTCTGACGTTATTGACGCGATAGTCTACCGTTAGAATACAGTGTGTGCACAGAGCACGGAGCGTATAAGGAGCGTTCTCCTCTGACGTCACAGCCCCAGTGATACCAGTGGATCCTGTATCATTTCTGTTTGTTTCTTACAAAATGGAAAAGGCACGGAGACTCCGACTTCAGTATATTTTGGCCATTCATCAGTACGAATGTGACACGAACCATCATCATCATCATCGGTCGTCCGTAGACGGAGCGGAAGACGCACTTAAAGCAATGGTTTGCCCAGAGTAATCTATCTAGCATCAATTTAGGAATTTCAGTTAGTTTCAGACCGATATCTTGTGAAATGGTGTCTAGAAAAGTCAGTCTTTGTAGTATTGAGACCGGGTATTGAGAACATATAATCTCTATATCTCTATGTACAGAGTCAAATGCCTTTGAGTAGTCGATAAATACTGTTGCAAATGATAAAGTTTATTTCTTTCATTCCTTCAGAGACTCGACGAAGAGCAAGAATTTTGGCAATAGTAGATCTGTTATCCATGAGACCACTTTGATTCCAACGGAGCAGCTGGTTTTTATGAGGTTGTAGTCTGTTTAGAATCATGCGATTGTAGATCTTGACCCAAATACAGGAAAGACTGGTTCCTCTGTACTTAGCTGGATCAGACAGATCTACCTTTTTCAGTATGGGAATAATAGCACTTTTCGTCCACTGGCTTGATTTCCATATTTCTAGTGCTAGTTATCCAAGCCCACAGCTCTTCCAGGTTTGGCTTGTTTGAGAGCTGCATCTAATTCTTCCGTTGCAAATGCTTCGTCCTCGTCTTATTCTGGGTTGATGGTTGATAGTGATATCCTTAAAGCAGAATGAAACCCAGACATCTTCCTGTACTCAGAGAATACAGAACAATAAAAGAAATACAACAGTGAAAGTTTGAGCAAATTTGGTTGAACGGTTCAAGAGTTATGAATGTTCAAAGTTTTTTTAATCGTTGTTATGGAGGATTCTTAAATTGGCAACTCTACCACTTTTTGAGATGAAAGTGTGGAGAACTCCCCATTGGCTCTGTACACAAATTTTCACTTATTCTCATTTTTTAATGAAATATCTGATTGCCTCTTGCTTGTTGTACAAGTATGTCCCAGCAAAAATGATTTGTACATGTTTTCTGGAAGAATTTGATTACCTTCACAACTAACATTTCAGAAAAACGTAAATTTGTGTGAAAATTTGTGTACAAAACCAATGGGGAGTTCTCCACACTTTCATCTCAAAAAGTGGCAGTGTTGCCAATTTAAGAATCCTCCATAACAACGATTAAAAAAACTTTGAACATTCATAACTCTTGAACCGTTCAACCAAATTTGCTCAAACTTTCACTGTTGTATTTCTCTTATTGTTATCTATTCTCTGAATACAAGTAAATGTCTGGGTTTCATTCCCCTTTAACAGAGGTGGCTGGCCCTTTACCTGGTTCTGGAAGTGTTTCAGCCAGTTGGAGTTTCTCTCTTCCGGTGATCCGCGAAGTGGAACTTTTGTAGTTTCTTTTCGTCCAGTGATTTCATTGATGATCTCCCAAGCTTCTGAATGGTTGTTTCAGTAAGAGGTGTGTTTGACCCGAGATATTTTCTCCTCAAGCATCAGTTTTTCCTCAGAAACGTAAACTTTCTTCAGCTTTTCAAGACATGTGGTAGGATTGTTGACTTTGTTGGTTACTCGTTGTAGGGTCAGTCTTGCAGCTTGCACTGCTGGGGAATCGGGGGGGTACTTGCCTAGTAAAGTAAACGGGACTGTGCTGCTGTAATAGGTGACCTTTTCGCAAAAAAATCCTTAAACATGGTCATGATTTTGAAATTTTACGATTTACACTAGATATTTTCGCCTTTTTCATCGTTAAAATGCACAAAAAATGCCGTTTTTCTTGATAAAAACCCTCAATAATAGGTACCATTTTTCGCCAAAATGACCCTGAAAAAGGGTCGGGTTTTTTTACTTCAGCGGCACACCCCCGTCAGAACCAAATCTGAGTACCCCCTCCTCCCCCCGGGTGGGGAATGGTAGGTATGGCTGGTAGAGTCCGACGAGGCTTTCTCTGTTCTGATGCAGGTTTCAGAGAGTTGGTTGCATTTATCCTGTGCTGCAAGCTCCTTATTTTCATCTTGTAATGGGTTTAAACGGTCTGCCACTTTGACTGTATACTGTTCTCTGAGTAACGAATTCTTGCAACGTTTGTGGAAGTTCAAGGGGCAGTATTTACTTTTGAGTCTCTTAGGAGTATGCAAGCTGAGTTGTACTCCGGCCGATACTATTCTATGGTCTGAATCAACACTTGAGAAAGTATTGCATGATTCAGCGTTGTGGACTGAGTTGCACCACTTCTTTCTGATAAGGATGAAATCAATCTGGGCCTTGGAGGAATCAGGGTACTGGAAGGTCCACCTCTTTCGATGAGGTTTCCTGAAACAGGTTTTACAAAGCATGAACTAGCTTGCCTTCACGCAATACCTTCAAGGCAGGGGCGGCGCCACAGGGGAGGTAGAGGGGGTGGCCGCCCCTAAAATGTTCAAAACTATGAAATTCATAGGGGTTGTCATGAAATTTTGGCCTTTTGATAATTTCGCCCCTATTGGTTTTCGTTCTCCGTATGATTTTACTCTGGCGCCGCTCCTGATTCAAGATAGTAGAAGATGGAGAAGAGAACATCGTGGCATGTTGATATGGACCAGATTATGGTCTGTATGACCAGCACCTCATAGAGCTTCGTCGTGAGGACCCCAGATCAGGTTGTCAAGAACAACCTTTAAATGTCAATTGTATGCATAAAATTTGCATTTATGATGAAATTGGTCTATTAATTTCTACTAGCTTTCCGAAATGTCCGAGAGCAGACTCAGCAGTAGAGAGCTATGACGTCATACCCAACTGATGGTAATTGACCAATGACAGTGCCTGATATCGGCTTGTCGATTTACGACCAGAAAGGTTTTAGATATTGCTGGATCCTCATCCATACACACCAATCTGCTTGATTAAACTTATATTTTCCTTCTGTTCGCTTCATTCAATTCATCTTTGTTGGGCTATTCTTATTCAAATTATGGATAACTTTAAATCGAATTGTTCGGATATTCCTACACATTTCCATTGTGAAAACGTGATCTTCTGTATTTAAATTCCTATAATTCTGAAAATTCAGAACCTTACTGTTGAGATGCAAAAGCTTGATTTCATTAGTATGCAATCAAGGCGAAATATCGCAGATTAAAAACTAATCCTCACACGCCACAATAGGTCACTTCGTTTGTATTCGTTAGCCTTTCGTTTAAGACGCTATGTGTGGTTGTGTGCGTAGAGCATACGTTATAGCAACGCATCAGATGGGGTGTACGTGTTATGGACGAATGTTGGACGATTAAGAAACGAATACCCAACGTGCGGGACGTTCAAACAGCGAATACTCAACGTTTACATGGCGTACCGGTCAGCACGTTGCTGCACGCTCAAAATTTTGAACATGTCCAAATAAAAAATTGGCACCATCGCTCTTCAGCGAACCCCGACGACCCTCGGACGAACAGCTAACGAATAAAACGCATGTCAAACGTGTTACCAACGACTGACAACGTGTACGAACGTTCACACGAATTTTCGAACACGTTGGGCACACGTTGGCTTTAAACGCTATAGTGTGACAGGGCCTATACATAGCTTACTGGTAAGCACGATACCGCAAGCTCAAAATTTATGTCCTATTAAAAAACAAATTGGCACCAGCGTGTCCGATGACCCTTGGGCGAACAGCTAACGAATACAACGTATGTCAAACGTATTGCTGACGACTGACAACGTACGCGAAATTTTCGCACACGTTAGGCACACGCTGGCTCTACACGCTAATATGTGACAAGGTCTTAAGACTTGTTGTTACAAATACTACAGTTAACTGAGTTAAAATTGTGTTGGAATTTCCAAACACTTTCGCATAAAGGCTAGTAATAATTTGTTATGAAATTAATTTGTACAATCGTGACAAAAAGTCGTAGATGTCAATGAATTGGATATTTCGCCGAATCGTCAAAGTACGGTCACTTGGTAGAAAATTTAAGATGGCGGGGCAATCTTTCAGATTAATACACAAATAGCAATGAAATGTTTTGGGTTTTATTTCCCTTTCTTTGCATATTTTTAATTTTTTTTCTCCTCTCCTTTTCATTCTTCCCTGTAGAAAAAGAAGAAAGCACCTGTGATGAAAGCAGAAGAGCATAATGACGGTTTCGAGAGAGACGATTTTACTGATTTAACAGATAAAGAGACAGAGTTGTAGAATAAATATAACCTTGCTCACCATTCAGAATCCTGTAAAACGCCAAAAACGTGTAAGGAGGTTAATGGAATTCATGTCAGTTTAATCATATGGTACCAACATAATTTACAAAGGAAAAACCCCACCGAATGTATCTTTAAAGGTTAGTGACATGATTGGGAACACTTGAAAATGCCTCAAGAACCAAATGAGTTGAAATATATACCAACTATACACTAGCAGGAGTGGATCTCCCACCTGGGAGGATTTGTCTGTAATTTGTTTTCTTAAGGAGAATCAAGCATAAACATAGGAGTATCTTCATTTTTTCCGGGGACGATAAAAATAAGCCCCATAGAGAGCCACACGGCAGGTTTCCGTGCTACGAGTGATATTGACATTGTTTATTGTAGAATGAGTCAACGTTTGACTACAAGATTTTCACAGGAGAATCCTTGCATAGTTTACTTGATTCAAGAGTAGTTTCAGCCCAAGTTGAGGACTACCCCCAATCATGTCATTTACATTTAGATTACTACAATTTAGAAGTTTGGGGAAATCAGTACTGTCCAGATGGGATCTGTTGAATTGCGTTGCTTTTGTGAATGGTAGTAGAGAGAAATGGATGCAGCGAATGGACTTTGCATTCATTTACCCTTCAATCACAACTATACGGTGTCTTTACTTACTCATGAAATGTAAAAAAAGTAAATGTTTATATGATAAAATCATTTTCTGGAAACTAATTTATATAAGCATACAAATGCTATGTAAGTATATTACACGGTGGCTATCAATAAGAACGTAATCCACCTTTAAAGATCACAATCCCAACGTCGTTATTGTAGAGATTTAAAAGTATATTATCCATAAAAAGCTACATTTTTCTCTTTGCAGTGATACCTCAGTCACATGAATGGTGTCATGCGGGACTGAGTACATTGCTCTTGAAGAGAACAATGCCAAATCATGTTTTTGAATATGAGATTACTTTTCATCTGTAAAACATGAACCCAGTCTTCAGTGTCCAATCCGTTTACCAAAACTTGCAAAAATGTGTAATTTAACATCTCTTCAAGAGTAATGGTCCCTGTCATGCATGAGAATAGTGACGCCAGTGATATAGCATTGCCACGAGAAAAATCTGTTCTTTGTTCAAATTATACTCAGGTAGTTCCATGGTAACGGAATAACAGTCAGACTCATTTTTGGACTTTCTTACCACTGTAAAACAAAAAGTCGTTATCACAACGTCAAATACGCTACCCAATTCTATGCATATTACTAGTTTACACAATTTCACTCATTTTTTCAACAAAATTATTTCCGTTAATGAATCTTGCATAATAATGAGCTTGGTAACGGAATGATGCTAAAAGAGACATGGTGTTTTCACAAGATAGATTTTTTTCCAAAACTCTGTGAATTATATGATTCAACTGTGTTTTGAAGGCGCTAAATTTGAAGATTGGAGTCTTACATATAATTTGATTCATGAAACCTAGCATTTTCTAATATTGACTAATTAATTACAGCTCAATTAGTGGATTTACGTTGGGTAACGAAATGATGTCAGGATTATTCTGAAAATATCTTCAAGTTAATAGACTTTTTGTTGGAAAGGCACAACACAGTTATCATTGTACTTTAAGATGCTTCACACTATTTCAAGGAAGAAACTGCTGGAAATGGTAATTATGCTGTTTTTTGCATAAAACTGAGAATTTTTCATGTGTAGTCCCACATATAGCATTCTGTGAACTGTTGCTGATTCTCCTAGAAGACGGCATTCAAGAACTAAAATTTGGGGCAGAAATGATGACCCCCATCATTTCTTTATAATTCATAGGCAATCAAACCACTGAAATGTAAAATGATTTGAGATCATGCCATTTTATGAAGTTTTTGGTTTGTCCACTTTGGTATGGAAATGCCCCTTCTAAATTTCTATAATTAAATAGGTGGTAATATTCTCCCTCTCAATACGGATTATCTTCTGTCATACGCTCTGGATATAACAATATATATATTATGGATCTAACTGAAGTTATCTGTGCGGGCTGAATCAGTAATTAGTGAAAGGGTAAATGCTGTTCATCTTTTGATTGGTACTTAATACTCACTTAAATCCGGTTTGGTATATACCATATTTTTCTCCTGGGGACGATGACGGCGATGTTGTGTATAGGGGGGATTAGATTTCCCCCAATCCTCCGCTGGTCTCATTTCATTTGCAATTGAATGCATTCTGTGTTGCACAAATGACTATTTACATTTAGAAGAGATTATTCAGTTTCTTGGCGGTGGCGATGTGCATTGGGGACTGGTGTTGATTATTCATTATGCCATAAGGTCATGTTCTTATCCATTAAGTATTAATTGCCAT
Organism: Eucidaris tribuloides; assembly: GCA_001188425.1. Classification (NCBI taxonomy): domain Eukaryota; kingdom Metazoa; phylum Echinodermata; class Echinoidea; order Cidaroida; family Cidaridae; genus Eucidaris; species Eucidaris tribuloides. Next base: position 9,056 of record JZLH01S0187474.1, on the reverse strand, counting down.
TAACTTGCAGTGTAATCTAGTGTATGCGTGTGTGTGTGTGTGTGTGTGTGTGTGTGTGTGTGTGTGTGTGTGTGTGTGTGTGTGTGTGTGTGTGCGTGCGTGTGTGTTTGTGTGTGTGTGTGTGTGTATGTGTGTGAATGTGTGCGTGTGTGTGCGTGCGTAAATGTGTGCAAGCGCACACCAGTTGATTCGGATGAACTGAGGTCTATTCACTCTCTCCTAATGTACATGTACAAGCTCTTCCAGGAGATTCATAAACTTGTGTATAAATGGATGTCATAATTTTGCGTAGTTTGGGGTCCGGCGTGTCGGAATTTTATAAATCCAGCAAATACTGGCCTGGTCAGACTACACTCAGAGATGATGTCGTTCCCAGTAATTGTAAGTGAAATGTATTTTTCAGTAACATGGGATGGAAGTCATTTTGACAAATATTGTAAAGACAGCAATAGACTTGCAAGTACTACCAATAGTACTGTAGGATTTGGCACTATACCACAGTTGTAATAGTAGCAACAACAACAATAGGAGAAAAAAGAAGACAGAAAAACGAAGAACAAGAAGAACAGGAAGAACAACAACAACAACAACAAGACGAGGAGGAGCCGTGACAGCTTGTACAAGTAGTATCGGTAGTAGTAGTAGTAGTAGTAGTAGTAGTAGTAGTAGTATATTGGTAGAAGTATAGATTGGAAGTAGACATTGTAGTAGTTCGTAATGGTGGTGGTGGTAGTAGTAGTAGAAGTGGTAGCAACAGGAGCAGGAGTTTGTATCAGCAGGAGCAGCAGCAGCAGCAGCAGTAGCAGCAGCAGCAGCAGTAGTATTAGTAATAGTAGTAGTAGTAGTAGTAGTAGTAGTAGTAGTAGTTATAGTTGTAGTATATTGGTAGAAGTATTAGTAGGGTACAAGTAGACATTGCACAGTAGTAGTTATAATGATGGTGGTAGTGGTAGTAGTAGTAGGAGGAGGAGGATCGAGGCGGATGAGGAGGAGTAATAATAGTAGTAAGAGTAGTAGTTCAGTTCTATTCGTATTGGTAGTGGTGGTGGTATTTGTAGTATTTGCAAGTATTTAGTAGAAGAAGTACTTAAGAAATAGCAGTCGAATAGAAGTAATTGTTGTTGATGTGATTTTTGTAGCCATTGTTGTTGATAACGATGTAATTTTTGTTACTATGATTGCCACTGTTGCCATATTTGCCCTCCCACACGGCCTATACCCGACCTCCGAATTATACAATACATGGACTTCATATACACTCCTTCGTCTACGAAATATGAAAAAAGGGGGTATTGTTGCACATACATACATGGAAATATGGAATGGTATTGTTGATGATCGTTGAGCCATGCTGTAATTGTCGAGCATGAATAGGGCTTCCGCGATGAACGAGGAAATCCAAATATACCTCTCTTACGAATTTATTGTTGCAATATACGTTGGCAGAAGGCCGAGGTTAACTGTGCTTCACCACCCAAACGCCATGTTGATTTCCTAAATCTTGTGTCTGAGATTCGCCGAATGTGTACATCGTAGAGTTAAATATGTATGGTGTATAAGAAGTGCTTCTTCCTCTCCATCATCCCACTGGTTCTTATCCTCGCCAGTATCAACAACGTGTTCTGCAGAGTGGCAGTGAAACTCAGCCCATATAGTCAGATATAGTACTTCCTCATCATGATTCGAATGGTAAGCATGTAAGCAATCACTGTGGTACTCTTGGTATTACTTGCACGTGTACTATTTTAACCGGTCACACTTTGTTAATTTGATAGTGACGGAACAATTGCATTTCTTCCGGCAGATAGAGGTTCACTCCGGCCTATATTACCAATACAGGGAACATGTATTAGGAGTATTTATGTTTGTACTATATTTGTACGCGTTAACATAAGAATTTATAAAATGGTCATGTTGATCCTGTGTGTTATGCGATTGGGCATTCGTTTTTACTAATGCCCGCTCAGATTTTTGAAAACATTTTATAAAACAAATAATGCACATTATGCATTCGGTCGTTAGTAAAATCATTGACCCTCAGTAACTTTTTAAAAATCCAAAACACACTCGGCTTTTAGCCTCTTGTGTTTCAGATTTTTAGAAAGTTACCTCGCGGTCAATAGTTTTGTACTACCGACCTCGCTAGTGTGCATTATTAGTATAATATTGCCAATGGTAGAAATTTACTTTACAAATTCATCTTACATGAACATTTGTTTTTGTTTATAATTAAGTTTACAGCTTTGATATACAGGTAGGTACTTTTCTTTTTATACAATTGATGTACCAGTGTACTTGTACTAACATTTTTTTCACTCATTAATTTAATAAATGTTCATAGTAAGAATTTATGTATATAACCTTGCAGTCTGCCTTCTCCTATGTATTTTTTTTTTCAAAAGTTGAAAATGCAAATAGATTAAAATATGACAAATTTCAAAATTACGACATACATGTAATGCATACCAGCCTGGTTCCATCACCGAAAGACATGAACAGTTTCAAAAATGTGGGAGACCATCAGGGTTCCTTGCCTAGGGCATTAGAGGGAATTTATCCTCTTCCTACGGTTGGAACTGTTCACAAGTTTGTTCCTCGAGCTCACATTTTCAGTATATCAAAATGAATTCCTATCATTGTGGCATAATTATTATGTATTGTTCACTCATCTGACAAGAGATTTCACACAATTATGGTATTGTACTGTGCGTGGTCCGACCCCCCAAAATTAAGTGACAGGGAACAGATGATTTCCCCACACTTTTGAAAGTAGGTGAACATGCCCCTCCCACCCTTGCTGGAAAGTACACAGTGTAGTGTGTTTACAGTGTATTCACATATTCGGCTATGTGAAAACGCCCGAACTTAACAATGTGAAGATGATTTCACACTGTGGCGAGGTTTTTCACAGAGTGTTCACATAGTGATGTTCTGTACCACACTGTGAATTGATGATTCACAATGTTAAAACGCTCGAATTTAACACAGTGAAGAGATTTCACACTGTGTTCACATTGTGTTTCACACTGTGTTTCACAATGTGGACACTGTGTTCTTTCCAGTAGGGAATTCAGTGTCCCCTACCTGTTGACGCATAAATGTGATGGACCTAACCTGATTTGGACATTTTTATCTGCTGTGCGATTAAGTTTGCAACAAACAACGCCATCAGTTCTAAGCTATGTGATTAGGGTTGAAACACGTTGTTGTTGAAGTTTATCCAATGCTTCCATTTTTCCCCAGTTGCAGCCGATCGTCTTTTGCGTGATTATCCATGCTCTGATTCTGACACACGGCGAGGCTTTGAAAACAAGTCAAACCGTAATCACGACATTGTACTCACACATTCAGAAACCAAAGAGGTGTTACCCCAGTCTTCCTGGCACCTGTAACGGACTTATTGGTACAATGCAGCCACCTGTATTCTCGGTTACACCTCCGCCTTGCAACTGTTCTGGTAAGACTTTAAATCACTACCAGCTAATTAGAAAGATGGAGTCTTAAAGAGTTTGTGAATATAGAAATCAAACACATATGCGCACACACAATAATATCTGGCTGTAATAAACTATGTATATGTATACATATATGTTTTCAGTGGAAATCATTTTGATTTTTAATACTTTTTGTACTCAGATACATGCATAATTGTGATTAATCCTCTGTCACTCAGAGTATTTCATGTTACTGAAGCGACAGTTACCACCTTCAGTACACTCACATTCAAACAATATATCAATCAAATGTGTATTTGTATTGTTGTGTTTGTATTGGTGTCGGATACGTGTATTTTATTTGATAAAATACAAAAACATGTTCTTGCTATTACTTCTTTCATTATATTGTCCCAAGTACCCAACTGATTGAAAATTGAAATTGCTTAGTCCTAGGCTTTATCCGATATCTTACGATATGATTGTACAATCAGCGAACACCCTCGGTGCGATGTCCCTGCGTCGATCGTACAATGTCATCTACGATAAGTCTACGGGCTACGGGCTTACGATTTTTAAAAATTTGTCAATTTCACACTAGACAAAAATCGTAGAGGCTACGATTCTCGTTACGTGGGGAGCCCGTGAAATCGTGCGAAATCATACAGTCAAAGCTTGTCACCCTAGGGAGATCGTTCGATATGGAAGATACGATGAGTTTACGGGCTCCGTAAGGTAATCGTAGACCAAATGTGACCTAGGCCTTAGCGTTTGATAAGGATTTAATGGTTAGCAAGGTCGTAGGTATTTTTTTTCAGTGGCGGGACACAAGACCCCCCTTTACTGATCAAATGATTTCAAAATCTAACGTCCGAAAAAAGTGGGATTTGAACATTACTGGGGGCTGCCCCTTAACTCCTCCCCCCCCCCCACTTGCTACTGCCATAGTCTTGAGATTGAATGAGTTTTAAATTAGACAGACGTTTTTTTCTTCATGTATGTTTGTTTTATTTTATATTTAATCCCTCTCTTAGATATCGTTGTAAGTGACTTCAACGTGTCTTCAAACTGGTGTATAAAAATTTGTCAATTTCACACTAAACAATAATCGTAGAGGCTACGATTCTCGTTACGTGGGGAGCCCGTGAAATCGTGCGAAATCATACAGTCAAAGCTTGTCACCCTAGGGAGATCGTTTGATATGGAAGATACGATGAGTTTACGGGCTCCGTAAGGTAATCGTAGACCAAATGTGACCTAGGCCTTAGCGTTTGATAAGGATTTAATGATTAGCAAGGTCGTAGGTATTTTTTTTTCAGTGGCGGGACACAAGACCCCCATTTACTGATCAAATGATTTCAAAATCTAATGTCCGAAAAAAGTGGGATTTGAACATTACTGGGGGCTGCCCCTTAAACCCCCCCCCCCCTCTTGCTACGGCCATAGTCTTGAGATTGAATGAGTTTTAAATTGGACAGACGTTTTTATGCCTCCGCAACGAAGTTGCCGGAGGCATCATGTTTTCGGGTTGTCCGTCCGTGCGTCCGTGTGTCCATCCGTCCGTCCGTCCGTTACCGGATCTCGTTACCGCGATAACTTGAGAACCCCTAATCGGATTTTGATGTAACTAGGACCAGAAAATACGTTTCTAAGCGTGAAACTAGGCAGTTTGATTCCAATTTCGTCAAAATGAATATACGCGACTTTTATTGTTGAATGTCCATTTCACGAAACTAGTGATATCATAGAGTTAAAATATGCCAGAACTCCTGAGCTTCAGTGGGCTCTGCCCTCTGACCCGCAAAAAATTTTCACCATTTTTTTAAATGATATGCTATAAACATTTCAAAATATGAAATTATACCTTTTGATAAAGTGCCAAAACTGAAAACGCACCCCACTTTCAAAATGGGGTAGGGTTAAATTATTGTTGACCTTCTACTTTACAAAATGATAATATGTTTAACAATCTATTCACGATCATGATCGGCCGGAATACGAGTCCCACACCCCTTCACCTTGTGTGTCACACCCACACACGCACACACACACCAACCCCACCTCTATCCTCGCTAGGGTGGGACGAAAAATGCTGTTTTTCTCTCTCTCTGATCGACTTGGAACTCTCAGGGAAATTTTCTTGGGTATACTCTATTATTATCCTAAAATATTAGTAAGATCGGAGGATGTTTCACCCAGGCAGCAAATTTCGACGAAATTGCCACATAACTCTGTATTGAGAGCGTATAGAACTTTGTGTTTTTGCCTTTTAAGATATTACTCCCAATTTAAAGTGTGTGTACCAGTTTCAATTCTAGCATTTACACACACAGTTACCGTTACTGTTTCTTTAGATGTAAATGTTTAAAATCGAGGGGAGGAGGGGGGCAAACATGTCAAAAAACCCAAATTTAATGAATTACACTCCGAAAAAAACTGATTTTTCTCCATTTTAAAATGAAATTTTCAGGGAAGGAGCCGCCAATCTGCCACTCCCGCCCTGTGACGCCCGTGATGCCGCTTCTGTTTTAACAGGACCTAGAAGTTATCTACTTCTTGGGCAATATGGGGACAAATGAAGCCAACCTATATTGTAGCTATGGAGTACAGATCAAAAACTTTCATGAATTACACTGCGAACCCCCCCCCCCTTAACTGTAATATTTCGGGGGTGGGGTGGCAGCCTCCTCTTCCCCCTGAGGCGGACCTGTTCTTCAGGACCTGGAAGATATCTTAGGTGTCCACTCCAGGCATGAGACTTTTTGAACGATACGGAGACAAATGAAGCCAACCCATATTGCAGCTATCAACTACAAGTTGTATTAGACTGCATCATACCTTATTTTTTATCACCAAATGTAATGTGGCAAGTCTTAAAATGTGCCAAATGTGGAAATGATAAAATTCCTTTAAATTTAAATTCATTTTGATTTTGTCTTCTGGGAGCTATTAAGTAACCCATTGGAACAACGCACAATAGCAATATAGCAGCACTATATTTTGTAATAGGATTAGGCTATAGAAGATGAAATTTTTAGATTACGCTCGTTCCACCCAAGTTTTGTTAGAGTATGCTAACTGAACTTTTTTTGAAGAAAAGGTGCGAAATCTAGACTGCCCCATATGAATAGCAGACAAATCCAAGAAGGTCACATTTTATCCCCACCCCCTCCCTAATAAGATATATGTTTGACGGTAACTCGGTCATTGTTTAATCTTTTAACCTAATTTTGGTGTATAACACTATGTTTGGGGGCTCAGTAAAGTTAATTTTAAGAGTTATATGATAAAAATAGATGTTTTGTAATGATTTTATCAAAATGGCGTCCATCGGTTTTTTTCGGGCAGGGCAGTCCTGATTTTCCCTTTTTTTTTCTTCAGATAATGGGGTCAGTACAAATATTCTAATCAAACTAGGGTGGAAGGAGTGGCATCTACAAATGTCGACCTATATGTAAGCCTATAGCTGTCATGTGGATATACACTGTTCATATGGGTTATTTATTCTAATTTTAGGTCCAAGAAGCACCAAAAGACAATTTAAATTGTGGGAATCTTATTATTTGTACATTTGGCACATTTTAAGACTAGCTACATCATTAATGTTGTTTAACAAAAGGAGCATGATGGATCCTAATACAACCCGTACTCCGTACCGGCAGCAATCGCCCTAGAGGTCTCAAAGATATCCTCCCGGTCCTGTCAGAATAGGGACGCCACACGGGGAAGAGGAGGCGGCTACCCCCACCCCCGTGAAATTTTTAAAATACAGAAAATCGGGGGGGGGAGGTGCAGTGTAATTCATGAAATTGAGGTTTTTGACATTTCCGACCTGTACTCCAAAGCTACAATATAGATTGGCTTCATTTGTCCCCATATCGCCTAAGAAGTCTCATGCCTAGAGTGAACACGTAAGATAACTTCCAGGTCCTGTTAAAACATCACGGGCGTCACAGGGCGAGAGGGGGCGGCTCCTCTCCTGCATTGCTAAAATACAGAAAATCACGGGTTTCACAGTGTAATTCATGAAATTTAAGGGGTTTTTTTTACATTTTTGCCGCCACCACCCCCTACCCCGGATTTTACCCTGGCGCTGTCCCTCTGTCAGAAAAAAATGTATGTCTGCATGAACAGTTTAAAGTGGTACACACACTTGAAATTGGGAGTAATATTATAAAAGGCAATACCGCATAAAGCTCTATATGCTCTCAATACAGAGTTTTGGGAAATTTCGTCGAAATTTACTGCCTGGGTGAAACATCCTCCGATCTTAGTAATATTTTAGGGTAATAATAGTTTATACCCAAGGAAATTTTCATGAGAGTTCCAAGTTGATCAGAGAAAAAAAAGTATCTTTCGTCTTAACCTATTCCCTGCCCAACAGTCCACCGTTCTCACAACGACCGAACGGGGTGACAAATGCACCATTGATTTTCCTTTTCATGCTTGTGAGAGCATTTTAATACTACATGTACCTTGCGGGGTTTATTTCTTAAAATACTGTTTAATGCTTACATATTTTTACAACTCTCATTTTGGCCGATAATAGCCAAAACCCCGCAAAAAAAAATCCCAGTTTGTCTAGTCTGGGTTTTGCAACCTCTTAAAGAAGTGACTGATACTCATTTAAACATGTTCAATACAAAATCAATTTCATGAAAAGAGAACTTTAGCTACATGTATCCACACGTATTTCTGAGTATTTGAATTCAGATTTGTTTTGTAAGTTTCAATAAAATGTTCTCCATTAAAAGTCGTTTCAGTCTATCAGCACCTGTCGTTTTGTAAAATGGTGTTATTACAAAGTTCGGCTCCTGCGGTCCGGCACATAAGTAAATATGGTAAATGAATATGACAAATGACAGATGACGATAGACTGAAACAAACTTTAATGGAGAAACATTTTATTGAAACTTACAAACCAAATCTAAATTCAAATACTCAGTAATTAAATGATATAATAGCATTGATAAAACGTCTATAATCATATGTTAAACACCCCGTACGACTCCCCCCCCCCCCCTATTTCTCTCCATATGTATGCACTAGTTACTAGTGAAATCCAGTAAGCCAAAATTAAATTAAATTTATTTTCTGGCGTGTCGATACTCCCAAGCCATTGAAATAACCAACCGCACGGGTGATTAATTCGTCACTGATTTATTGCGTGAACAAACATTAACCATGCCAAACTTGATTTAGTAATAGAAAAGTAATTTACAGTTTTTTTCTCTGGTGGGGTTTTCTTTTCTTTGAAGTATCTGGATCTTATCGTACACAGTCATCATGAGTTGGCATGTTAACTGTGATATATTGAATTGTGCTATACATGTACCTGTACAAAGCTATATGTAAACTGGCGTTTGCCAGTAATGTATCACTTCACCTGAAGAAATTAAATGAACACGTTTGTGAAGATTAATTGCTTCTTATTCCCTAGTCTTCTTTGTGTGTGTATATATATATATATATTTTCCATCCTTTTCCATCTTTGTCACACTATGGCCACTGATGACGAGTGTGACCACTGACTGTTCATTGCCTTCACGGCGTTTATAACCATACTTTGCTCGTATTTTATGTTATATATATATATATATATATATATATATATATATATAT
>JZLH01S0187459.1:1321-15580 GCA_001188425.1 Eucidaris tribuloides | reverse complement strand
CAGTATAGGCCCTAACTATGAATTTCTTTGCAATATATAATTTTTATAACACGTTACTAAATCCTCTTGTCAGCAAATTGTATGTAATTGACCTATAGCATTCATACATCGAATATCTAGTCACAGACATGTTTAAGACTTTTTATTTATAACATATATGTTGATGTTTTCCCTGTAATATGCCTTTTTATATATTTGTATTTATCACCTTTTTAACCTACTTATAACATGTATGCATGCAATCATTTTAAGAATTAACTCATTTCAACTGGTTACATTTTCAAACATTTCGAATTTTTTATATGAAAGTTTGAGCTGAATCTTGGACCCGATTAAGGCCTTTGAGCTTACATTTTGAATCACCATACTCATGCACTCATTCACTCGGTTAATTACGAAATAGCGATATTATTGTTGCATTTCGTTACTTTCAAAGGTATCTCATCACATGTTTCTGTTGGTACTGCTGTTCAATTGTATAGTCGGTAAGTTCTCAAGTCAATATAATATTTTCATTGATTTATTTTCACTTTCTCGTTTAAGTATACTATTCCCGATCCCAGTGCCAATGCAATACTCTCCTAAAAAGGATTAAAACATTTACCCCTTGAAAATAGGGCAGAAGAGAGTGAAATCAAATTGAATTTAGAGTACAACATATAAATTTTAGTTGATTTGCAGTGACTTCAGAGACCAATGAAATCCACTGGCGTAAATCCGGGGGGGGGGGGATGCGGGGGTTATATCCCCCCCCCACACTTTTCGAGGCGGGGGGATGGCCTGTTCAATCATCCCCCCACTTTTCGAGAAAAAAATAAATATTTTTTATTAATTAATCATTGATAAAATTGCTATATAGTGAGAATTTCTCCTGAAATGCCTTTAAAATGCTTAAAATCGTCCAATTTTAATTCTAAAAAACTCAAAAGCTCCTGGCTCGGTCGCTTCGCTCCCTCGCTTGCACTGTCCCTCAATAATTTGAACATTTCGGCCCGAAAAATTCCTGCGTATGGCCTCGTTTTTCAAGGTAGTCTCCACTGCATGATAGTATAGTTATAATCGACCATTTTGAAAATGTGTATATTTCCGACTTTTAACCTATATTTCAAAACATTGGTTTTAGAATGAAGTATTATACTGGCAGAAATGTAGAGACCAGCAATCCCAACTGCCCGAATTAAAGAACACTGTCGTAAATTGGGAAATCGGGAGGAGGGGGATTGAGGGATATATCCCACCACTTTTCGGGAAGGAGGGGGATGTTCTGTACAAATATACATCCACTTTTCAATAAGTGTTTTTGTGTTTATTCAATTATTACTAACATTTATATATATATATTTTTAAATGCTAAAGATATTGTTGTCTGAATATCCTGATGTTTCCAGTTTAATATCTCTCATTCATGTTCATTACTAACGTGTTTTCCATTGGTCCAAATGGGCATTCTATCCGTATCCCTATTCAGAGCACAGATAACGCAAAATGTAGGCCTAATTAAACATCTTATTATCAACAAAATGTAGAAAACAAACTCAGATATTTTCAAATGAGGACATAAGGTGCGCAATCGTTTTCAATTGTCAATTTTTCCACCTCTGATAAGCCTCCCCTGTGACAATGGCCTTTTTTTCACATTTTAGAGGCACCTGTTCTAATTTAGGTGCCGCTACCGCCTTTTGTATAAGTGATACTGTTTTTTTTAAATGCCTCCTTTGCCTCTTTACTTTGTGCCCCGAATTTGAAACGACTTAGAGCAACTTATTTTAATTTTTTTCAGGCTCGCTCGCTACGCTCGCTCGCCAATTTTTCATATATGTTTGAGGTCTTTTCAGTCTCTGAATTTGAGACATTTCAGAAACATTTTCCACTTTTATAAGATGTTATTAGACACCATGCATTCTCACAGGTCCTAAAAATTTTCTCGCTCGCTTCGCTTGCTCGTTCATTGATATAGGCCATGAAAACCCAACTGCAAAATCTAATGCTATGATATCCAGTGTTTTTATAGTACAGCAAAAGGATCGAGAAACACATTATGTGAAAGGTCTAAAATGTAATCACAATAAAAGCTATATGCCAATTTTAGGGTAGAGATAGTGGTATTTTTGCACGTTGTAGGTGTCCCCTTTTCAAGAAATAGCCCTTGATTTTGGGGTGTCCCAAAAAAATTGGGGCCAAAATTTGGAAATTTCATCGATCATTCCCCCCCCCCCCCACTCCTCGGAACGGATTTACGCCCATGATGAAATCCCATCACTGAGGTCAATCTCACATCACATTTTAAGTTAAATTCACCTAGAATGTACACTTTTTGTTATATTATTCATTACTTGTTTTTACATAAGTCACTCCTTCAAAAAGTGTATTTCTTCTTTTATTTTAAAGAGAATTTTCAGACTAACTTAAAATATCCCGTATAACAATTTCTAACTGAGTCTTTTGGTGTACGCTTCCAAAATAAATCCAGTCTTCCACTAATTGTACCCAAACCCTGCTTCATTGTTTGCTAATGCATTATGATGTAAAGAATATATGCTTGAGCTATAACGATGACGACCATTCTAATGTTATGCACATCATCTTCCATTAATTACAGGCACATATAAATAATTCAGTTAACTTTTTAACTAGTTTCAGTTATTTTTTTTAACTAGTTTCATTAACCTAAACGTCACTTGTTGACCAATTAACCAATAACATTTTGATGTATTGGTATTAGTTTAAGGAACCTGAAGTTATTATAATTATTTATCATTAAGTTGTAGCCAAAGTTTCATTATTCAGATGCGGTAACACATACTAAGTGTACATTATTTTGATCTAGAATCGGTTATTTATTAATTATAATAGCCAATACTTATATGGCGCCTTTTCATAACAGACACAAAACGCTCATATTGACAGTTACCAAAAAAAAGGCAGTTAAAGAATTATCGATCCAAGCAAAAACAAAAATTATTCTGACGAGGGACTTTTGCCATTGTAATAATCTGTATTGGGTAAGCAATTTCAAATACTCGCATGGAACTTGGAATTATTCACACTATCTATCTATCTATCTATCTATCTATCTATCTATCTATCTATCGATTTATCTATAGCTCTATATTTATTTGTATGTATATATGTATGCGTAAATATATAAACATGTATAGTTTATCCTTTCCCATGACACCAAGTATCAACTTAATACTTATAATTAAAGTGTTGGCTGGAGCAATTTAGGCTACATCTGCACTTCCTTTTGGATTAAAATAGTGTAATATCAGTATACCGGTACACTGAAGGGAAAAATGGAGTTGGGCCATGTATTCAGGATGTTTAAGAAAACAGGATGGTAATTTTGTTATGTGGGACAACCATTGTCCTGGGCGACCGGCGAAGTGGTTGTTATGATTATTTCAAAGACATCCAGAAATACGTTGAGCGAAAATTTACAATGGTTTCTGAACTAAAGCACGATCACGTTGAATACAATCTGAACTCCGAATCTGGCGAGCAAACCATATAATACACATTGACTAACAACCTACATACTAAATTTTTAATATCACCGTCATCTATGATCAATATATAAGAATGTGGCTTTTATTTCCACTAATGGGCGACGTATATTTCAATGTGCAAATGGACCTTGCCATTACCGCTGGACCTGAAAAGGAACAGGGGTAGAGGTTATCTTATGTCCATTATTTTTTACAATGAGCCGTGAGATTCCCAAATGTTTGCATTGATAATCATGTGCATCAATTTCTATAATGGTCTTTCTGTGGATGTGGATATCACCAGATTTCTTGCGTAATTTGGGAGTCAGCTCCCAGCCTGGGGACGAATTTGTGCGCACGTGTACTGAGTTCCACCCCTGGTACTGAGCAATGTCTAATGGTGCAAATCATTTTTAAACCTTAAGGTCATCGGGTTCCAAATGCAAGTGTTTTATTCTATATAGAAATCAAAATCCTTGTGTCAAAAAATCAGATGGTTTATGTAAATAGGAATATCATTCGAAGGGAGGGGGAGGCAGAGAGAACAGACCATCGACGAAGGTTTATTTTCAATAGTATTATTTTCTAAACGCCAACAAAATTAATTTCAAATGGCAGTTAAATCCATATCAATTTCTTAACAACAGAAGACGATCCTCTTCTACGCAGCGAAATACTAGGTTATAATACGCACTGGTCAATGACCAGTGGTCACGCACTATAGTGCTGTCTCGACGCGCTGTAGGAGCATGTCTATTGTTTGCATTCACACTCGACCGCATAATAACAATGACACGCGTGGATATCTCAGTGGGAGAATATCGTATCTGTCATTGTTTTTGCCAATTCCGCGGGCCTTCTCCTAGTCAATACAATTTGTTTTTTACATTTTTAGAATCCTCAGACTTCCCACTACGTATCATCATCGTCAATATATTTATAGATCTCGCACTTTTATTTTATGAAGCGGCAAAGACAGAACAAATGAGAAAAACGGGGATCTTCCACGAGATTTTCTTTTACCAAAAAGGAAGTCTTTAGACTCAAAACCGCGGGTCATAACGTTGACTTTGGTCACATATTTTGATCTAACCTCAAAGAGAAATCTCTGATTATCATAAATCTCGTTGCAATAGTATATCAAGCCTGTAGATTTGTTACAATGGCAAAAAATGTGCCAAAAACGAAGGTTTTAATTCCAATTTACCATTGTGTTGCAAAACTCTAGACCATGAAGAAAGTAAAAGATCGCTTAGAAATTGATATGAATGTGATGGGTTCCAGTCACTTCAGAACAATGAACTGTGATAGGCAATCACTGCTTCCCGCGATGCAGATATTTATAAACTCTACCGTAAATGTTCAATAAATAAGTAAATGTTGTATTTGTGGTGTTTGTGTGTCTGTGTGTTTGTTTGCGTATAATGTGTGTATGTGTACACGTACGTATGTTGGATATAAATATGCTTGTAAACTATGCATTTATGCAATAATGTGTGTATGTGGCAATGTATGTATGTGTATTTTTGCGTGTGGGTCTATCTGTGTGTTTGTGTGTATGCATTTGTGTGCGTGTATGAGCAAGCGTATTTGCATGCATGTATCTTGTATATATTATAAGGTGAAATGAATTGCATGCCAATCATTGAAAGTGGACAGTCCATTTTGACCAACACTCAATGATCTACATGTATGTTCATAAAGCATTCATCGACAACCATTAAATTGCGCTGAAAGTAATAAATCCATAATGAAGACTTATTGTATGCCATGGAGTCTAAATTGGAATACAGACTCAAAGTATGTATAGCTGTCGTCACAATTTATTGCATGACCTGCTCCTGAAAAATCATCAGTAGTATTGCATACCGTTTCTATTTTCAAAAGAGTAAATGGTTATACTTGCAGAACGTCGATTTTGATTTACTTGTTAATTTCCCGTCAGTGAGTTTTGCCCTTTAGGTTTCGAAAGGTTGAATTTATAATTTAGAGACTCAAATGCTTTTTAGCCATTTCGATTGTGCAAGATTTTTCTGTAGTAGAACAAATTTCCTGAATTAATGTCCTCGACAATCAACTGTGAATTATCTAACGTCTGGGATAGAAAGGTTTGAGATTGGCACTACAATGACGTCCACTTGTGAAGCTGGGGGTGGGGTGGCACATGCCATGCCCCTAATCAGCTCACAAAGAAGTCACAGGAACCTCTACTAATTTACATGCGTCGATCAAGTTCGAACATTATGTAAGTAAATGGTTTTGTAACGCATATTAGTTTTCAATTTGTCCCCCCCCAAAAAAAAAATGGGGGGGGGGGAACGGAGATCAAAACGATATGTTTGCCGGAATATTTCATTGGCGTGGTAATTATATGTCAACATTTTCGGCGTGATCCGCGTGCATAATTGCAATGTACGTTAGAAACCTTTCGGCAAAACGCGCCGCAAAAATTAAATAGTGTGTCATTTTATGATTTTGTAGTGCCTTGCGCTACTTTTCAAAGATTACAATTTTTCTATTTGGCAGAATTTTTTTTATTTTAGTTTTTATTTTATTATATTTATTTGTTTTTTGGTGGGGGAGGGGAGCGGGGAAGGGATCGTTTTTTTTTTCTTTGCCCAATATTTTCATTGGCGTGGTATGAAATATTAGAAGAAAACGAAGAAAACGACAAGTAAGTGTACAGAATATGAAAGCGGAATAAAAAGACGACGGACAAGGGCCGTAATCAATCGTGTCTGAAAATGGTCGTTTGTTATCGTGCATTTCTTGTTGTATGTGTTTTGATTGGTACATACTTCATTAATTGGGTAAAATATTTATTTTGACACCCCAACACCAGTGGTGTGCGTAATTGTGGAGTTGCGATCAAACTTTTTTCGTTTCCTTTCTGGATTTTTCTAAGCATCCTTTTGTCTGAAGATTCCAACAGCCTATACGCTATTGATTCATCATCATCATCATCATAATCATCATCATCATCATAATAATAATAATAATAATAATAATAATAATAATAATAATAATAATAATAATAATAATGCACAGTTTTTATATAGCGCATAACACATCAAATGAAAATGTCCATATGCGCTGAGAAGAAAATAAGAAAACAGGGAAAAGTTACTTACTGTACTGAGGAAGCCTTTGAACCATTTTCCAATAAAATAATGGTTATAATAATCTATGGCTTAACAACATATATTACTTCGAAAGTACTTGAAAAGTAAAGTTAAAACAAAACTAAAACAAATAAGTTTTTAGAGCTGATTTGAATTTTTCAACAGTATTTATACTTTTGATATCACTAGGGAGGTCATTCCACAAGACCGGAGCAGCACGAGAAAAGCTGCGTTCACCATGTTTTTTGTAAAGACTGGAGGTACAACAAACAAATCCTTCCGGCCAGACCTTAAATTTTTTACAGGTTCATATCTATGGAGTAATTCACTTAGACACAATTGTGCCAAATTGTGGAAGCTTTCATGCTAACAGTAAAATTTTGAATATGATACGTGATTGCAGAAGTAACCAATGTAATTGTCGTAAAAGAAGACTTAAAGATTCATGTGTAGAAGCACATTATTATGTCTATTGCTACCAGTAGCCGCTCTTCCCGTTATTGTTTTAAGCATCTCCGTCTTTTGCTTTTTTCAACATGCTTTCTTCCCTTCATTCTTCTAAGCAGCATCATCTCTGTTGCTTCCAATGACAAATCACCCTTCTTTTGCATTGCCCAAACCAGGCTCTACCCAATAAGAAAAAGAAACTATCACTTTTTTTTATCCATTTTTGATAAATCCTGCCATATTTTCATTGTTTAATAACACTGAATCACATTTGATAAAATAACTTTAAAAAATAACCTGCACTTTTTCTATATTATTCGTCCAATCTCGTTTTACTCAAGTGGCTCGCTGTGCATATAACAACGTCACAATCTGTGGCTCTCTTCATCTGCCCAACGGGGAAAGCATCCATCTTGTCACAAAGATGTTGGACACTGGAATCCTTCGAGTTGCATCGACGCAGACTCACTTGGTCTGTACTTTACCAGTTAAGAGCACTCTAGAGAGAAACAAACAAACGCACACAGACAACACACAAAAACAACCACCAAGGGCGTAGCGCTGGGGGGGGGGGGTTCACGGGTGCACGTGCACCCCCCCCCCGCAAGCCATCCAGGGGGGACATTCCGCCCCTGGCAAGCAAAACGAAATTTGCACACTTTTTTTCTGCTTTCAACGCCGGAATTTACTCAACTTTAGTTCCACCTCCCTAAGATGTGCACCTCCCCATGTCACTTTAGTTCCACCTCTCCAAGATGTGCACCTCCCCATGCCCAAACCAGCCTACGCCCTTGACCAACCAAACAAAAGGGAGAAACAAACATGGACAAATGGGTGCGTTGGAATTACGTCTGAAAACTTGTCTGATATAAATACAAAAGAAGGTCAAATTTCACCCAGATTTAGGTAACCGTTATCCGCCAATACTGATTGTTGGGGAAAATTTTGATCATAATATGTTTGCACGTTTAAAGTGTATGAAATTGGTCTTATTTACATTTAGTGAAAATTATTCAAATTTAAACCAAACATCTGGTGTGTTTTACCTCACTTTGAGTAAATGGTTTTAACGAAGTAACTTCAATAAAGCGAATATATTAGTGTAGTCTGCATTTTGTAATGTAATATTTTACTTGATTAAGTAAGGGGATTTTAACACCAATTATATCCATAAAATTTATTGGAGTGTGTTATGTTAATGTCATCGGTAAATATATGTGTATTTAAAAATAATGACAGATGATTGGGTTCTAGAAACTTCTGGAAAAAATGCTCACTGTAATGACAGTCACACAAGCAAGTTTATATATCCTTACTCTCTAAAGTTGACATAGATTGGGAAATTGTCAAGTGTACTATTAAACGAAATATGTGTCATTATGAAATACGTGGAAGTTATGATTCAGGAATTTAATTAAAGTTTACATGCATTAAAAGTAACATTGCTGCAATGCGATAATGGACCTACAAGGTTGGATATCAATTGAATTCTCAGCCGGCCGTCGTAATACATGAAAAAGGGTCAGCATATACGCTATTATTCTCAACATATTTTACGCAAGTTTTAAGAGCTCTTGTGAATCAAAACATGAAAAATATTCCTGATAGAAACTCATGCAATACCTCCTCGGTTAAACGTAAATGATCGATACGAACTATTCAGGCATACTATGCACAATAATAATTACCAGTCAAATGACAAAAAGGTCGAGTCGGAAATGATAAGGGCATAAAGTAGATCAAATTTGACCAAAAAAAAATCTCGTGCGAATAACACGGGTTTATGCCTCTATGAATTATAATACGAAGTTTGAGTTGTAGTTCCGCAAAATATTGACTTCATACCAATAAATATCATATATGATACATTGCGTTAAAACGTTGCTTTAAAACTAAAAGTAGAGAATAATGTTTAAAATCCTAGTAAAGCAAGGAGTTGCATTGTTTTGAAGCCTTTCTGTCCGTTATCTATATTGTACATATTTTTGCCTACGTTTTAACGTTAGCAAAACATACATTTAAGTTTATTTCTGCGATTTGTAGTATCTAGGTTGTAAACATTCGGTGTTAGTGGAAGTAGCATAGCTTCCGTCCACTGTCCCATAATTATTCGACTTTCATTTTTTTTGGATTATTTTCTTACTTTGTAAATATAGTCCAGGGGTAGGTTTGAGTTGAAAACTGAAAAACTGTTGTCTAGAATTGGCTGATTCTATCCCTATCAGATCGTGATAAGATCGCTCACAGATAAAATAATGATAAAATTTAACACTACGGATATATGTGTCACAGTCCCAGAATTATTCGATGTTCTCTTTTGGATAGAATCTCACTTGTAAATATAGTACACTCGGATTAGGTTTGAATTGAAAACGGAGAAAAGTAGTCCATAATTGGCTGATTTATCACAACCAGATGGTAATGAGCTCACTCACAGGTGAATTGTAAAATACAAGGGTATGCAACAAGTTAGTTTTCTGTATTGGGTCTGTTAATAATATGCCAAATGTGTAGTCCCACTATATGCCGGCTTGTATCGCTTACAATTAACGCCTTGGCATACGGAACAACATTTTGTGTGTTCATTGTTCAAACGATTAAGTAGTACATTTAACCAACCAACCAACCAACCAACCAACCAAATAATCAATTAATTAATCATTCAAGCAATCAATATTCATCAAATCAACCAGTCGGTCAGTCAGTCACTCACCCACTCGATCAAACAACAAACCAATGGATGGATGAATTAATGAATGAATGAATTAATCAATCAATCAATCCATCCCTCAATAGATAAATATTTTACTACACTACTTAGAATGCTGCTACTACTACTGCTATACACACCCCAAAACCATCAAAGCAAAACAAGCAAAACAATATACGAAAACATATAAAAACATATAAAACACATAAAATGTGCTTCTTTTGAGAATTTAGGGAAAGAGCTACACTGTTATACCTCGACCATGAAACTGTAATATTGTGCACTTACTGTAACAATGCTGCTTTATTATTTCAGCTTGTACAAGTATCCCGTGTAAAAATGGAGCAACGTGTGTGGAGAATTATTTTACGAATAGTTTTAGGTGCATCTGTCGACAAGGTTTTGAAGGAAGCTCGTGCGGTATAGGTAAGAAATTAACTATTGTTTGAACCTAATCATCATTAATACCCCTTCGATTGGTAGCATTTAGTCTGCTGCCACTATCATATTTTTTGTAGAGGCGTCGTAGCTGAATGGGTAAGGCCATGGCTTCCCGCTTGAGAGATCCGCGGTTCGAATCCTGACGCGGCCACGGCGGTTGTGTCCTTGGGTAAGACACTTTATCTACATTACCTCTCTCTGCCCAGGAGTATGTTACCTGGTAGGGTCAGAACGAACGATTTAGGTTGTTTGGCTTGATGTGCCTCCATGGCAGCTATAGGAATACTCCCCAGGGAGTGGAAATAGTGCACATCTTTATGCAGGTTAGAAATGTATCCCAGTGGCCAGGGTAATAATAATATCCAAGCGAATTGAGACTGATCTTCTCGGTGATTATGCGCTATAATGTATAAGAAATGGTCTATTATTATTATTATTATTATTAAACTGTAAATATGAATTATTGTTCTATTGCTACTACAAATTATTACTACTATATACTACTTCTTCAACCCCGACCCTACTTTCTGAATCGAGTGGGGTTCTTGCACGTACGACATTTCTCGGGTAAGCGGATCATTTTCGGCCTGGCCTCTCGGAGTAAATTTACTCTAGAAATGTTAAAATAGGAAGTAACTACTTTTCGTATAGTGCTCAATACCCGAGAAAGTTCAAATGGATGGAGGGAGAAGGATTATCACTATAAGCGTGGGATAGACAGTCATCATGATAAACAAGGGTGAAGTGCCCCGATAGGGACCGAGATAGGAGTATAAATCGCCCAACATCTCGGTAAATACCTGAAAAAAGGACCTTAAAGTTAGGGGTGTGAGAGAAATGACACCATTACCCTTGGTCCTGATGTCTTTCATTATCAAAATCAAAGTATGAGCCCATTTCAAAGGTAGGGAATCTGATTTGCACTCTTCCCGCAGCACAACAAAACGTCTCCATGTCCTATAAGGCTAGTTTTGGAGGACATGTCAATGAAATATGCAGATCAGTATATTTGAAAAAAATCGCAAACAACCAATTGCCGTTTAGTGTATGTTCTATGCAAGGAATTTTTTCGTCTCAAGGAGACAGTAATTCAAATTAACGGTGACTATAACTCCACTTTAACTGAGATTCTAGATCTCATACTTTGCTAAAGGTTTTTCTTGTATATCGCTTAACATGTCAAAGTTGCAGATCTGCACCAAATAACGCACATATCGTCAAAAGAGGTTGAAATCATCCGGCATGTGAAGTGATTTAACGTACAAGTGTATATACACAATGTTAATTTTTAGGTATGCAAAACATATGCCTTGACATTAAATTGAATTCTCGATGTATGACCAATGTTATTTTAAAGTTTTGATCGTTTACACAAGTTTTAGTCAATCTTCCAAAAAGTATTTTATTGCCACCCCAGACATTAGAAGACCTACTGTAAAATTGTTTTACTGGCAAATCATGATGTTGAAATCAGAAGAGCATCAAGCGGTATGTAAATTTCCTATGGAAAAATATCGCCACTCAACCCCCCCCCCCCCCGAGATTCTAAATTTTAAAGATTGGGTTATTCATTTGCAAGTCAAAAAACATCTAAATGAATGAAATCAGCTGAAATCATATCCAATGTGAAGACCGATATGAATAAACACCTCTCATAGAGACTTTGGGTAAAATATTGAGTTTTGGTGAAAATCTGGACGGTTAAACTTCATCCTTTTTCAAATGACTCAGAAGCCTCTTCAAAAAATCCGTGACGTCAAACGTGCACGTGCCTTTCCAAAATTGTCCAATCAGCCGTTAGCCGAAGGTCGCGCGGAGGTTAGCCGTTTAACCAATCAGTGAGCTCCGCTGGTCTTGCGACGGTACACATAACCGCAATTCGTAATTTGAGCACAATTTAAACTCACGGAAAGAACGACATTCTGGTAACATGTCGTTATTAGTTTTTCTTATAAAACAACAAATTCATGATGTATGGATCTCAAACTTTCAACACACCATTTGCAAGTACTAAACTACCGTTTGGTATTGATAATGAACTTAATGAAAGGAAGTAATGGACTTGCAAATCCCTGGCACAATCTTTAAGTAATTTCTAAAAATGGTAGATTTTCAGAACGATTATTTTCAGGGCAAGATCATATAGTTGTATCTGAAAAACATAATTTGCAAAGATTTTTTTTTTACTATTTACCATTTACTGAAACTATACCTTGGCTTTAACTTCTGTCGCAGCCATACCCCCTGAAGTATTTCTAACGGATCGAGACAATGCCGCGATTTACATGGCTCGATTATCGCCGGGTGTTAACGTTATAGAAGCGACATACACTGTGCTTCCATTGAAGAATCTCAGCAGACCTCGAGCCGTGGATTTCGATCCAGTCGACAGAATGGTGTATTGGATTGATGATCCACGTGACGTCATCAGCCGAGCGAGTCTGGGCGGATCGATGCAGGAGGTCATTGTTTCGGGACTCTGGGGTGAGTTTAAAAAAGGATGCGAAAAGTTGTCGGTTACAGTTATTTGGACATGAACGCTTAAGTCTGGAAAATCACAAGGTCGTTCACGATGTACAAACCCCATGGCATTAGCGCCCTTTCACTTCTTTATAATTTAGAGTTTACGCCCTTCTCGTTCCCAACTACCAGAATTCAGTTGATCTATAATCCTTGCATACAGGGTGTTTCTAATTAAAGGTGAATGAAGTTCAAAGGTCAGCTATTTTAAAATGCAAAGTTTAATACCGTTAAATTTATTGGGAGAAGTGGCCTAGTCTCTGGTTTACATTTTACACCTTGCGTGTATCATTACCACTACGGATCACTAAAGTAGACATTCCTAATGATGGTATATCCAAAATCCATTTTTCTTTTCAATTTCTTTTAAAAATCTACCAGTCAACGCCATTTATTCCAAAGAGTGTAAGCCAATGCTTGAGTGACATTGCAGCTGGACAATTGAGTATCTGAATGCAAGAACAACTCAACATTGGTTTTTATTGTACCATTATGAAACCAAAGATGGCAACTCAAGTTAACTAAATTTCTAGCACATAATCTGCAAATATCTCGTAATAATACACCAATGCGTTGGTTAACTTGAAATGTCATCTTTGGTTTCATAAGGAATAATATAGACAGATTTTCAAAATGGACTTGGGTCTTTTTTTATTCATATACACAATTGTCATGTTGTATTAAAATGTAACAATCAATGCCATTCATCTCTTACTTTCCTTCGTTCAGAAGCATATGGGAACAGATGGAAATACCAAAGATTGGCCATGTTACATCACATTCATTCGCATACAGTTAGGAGAGGGGATAGCATTTCATTTAAATCAGATCTGCTGTGGAAGAAAAATACCGATGAAACCAAAAACTTGGGGGGGGGGGGAAACAGGGACTACACCTTTCAGCTTTATACGAGCCTTACTCCATCATGTGTCCATAGCTAGTCGCAACACTGAAGCAAGCAAGATGTGTAATTTAAACGTGACGAGTTACTTCTTATCCCAGTGTACTAATCACTAGAATGAAATGTGTATTCTTGGTATAGTTGACCTATGAAATTCGGTTACTTTTTAGGGAACACCCTGAATTTCTTTTATTTTCAATGCTTCGTTTCAGTCAAAATTAAAGGAATTATGTATTGTTATTGTAACATGTGATTACTGTAATTTGTTAACATTGTATTTACTGATTGTATTGTTTTAAATTATATGAAGCTTATCCTCGTATTTGGTTATACTTTTGTTATTTGGAAATGGAAATTAAATGAAATTATTGCTGGAGCGACATTGAAACCTTGTATATCAATTTTTAGTAAAAATTACGTATTAGTTTTAAAAGTCATCTTGTAGCTAGGATATCAGATATTAAGCCCTTAACATTTTTGATTTCTATCTCGAAAAATGGATTCAATGGTCCATGTGGCTCTTTAAAGAAAGGCATTCTTGTTTGTTTCATTGTTAATTGAGGTAGCGTTGTCTTGAAGCATATCAGAAGCCAGCCTCGCAATTATAGTAGGCCTACATGTATATTTTAT